>JBAJMU010000002.1:3167586-3222241 GCA_037952995.1 Hyposoter didymator | reverse complement strand
CTTATCAATTCTTAGGAAGAATCACAGTTTTCATTGTAAAATGCAATAAACTGTATGAAATCGATGTTGAACTCATAAAATTCCCAATGCGAATATATTTTTTCTGGTTCTCTGTAGCCTCTTGAAAATTTGACTGGAATTTTTTCTTCTCATGATCTACAACTGTACCAAATTTTATTAAATTCTGAACGATAATTCTAATCAGAAAAAATATATTTGCATTGGCATACATTTAACATTGAGTCTTGTGAGAAATCTCAGTTTTCATTGTATTCTACAATAAAAGCTTATCAATTCTTAGGAAGAATCACAGTTTTCATTGTAAAATGCAATAAACTGTATGAAATCGATGTTGAACTCATAAAATTCCCAATGCGAATATATTTTTTCTGGTTCTCTGTAGCCTCTTGAAAATTTGACTGGAATTTTTTCTTCTCATGATCTACAACTGTACCAAATTTTATTAAATTCTGAACGATAATTCTAATCAGAAAAAATATATTTGCATTGGCATACATTTAACATTGAGTCTTGTGAGAAATCTCAGTTTTCATTGTATTCTACAATAAATTCTTATCAATTCTTAGGAAGAATCACAGTTTTCATTGTAAAATGCAATAAACTGTACGAAATCGATGTTAAATTCATAAAATTCCCAATGCGAATATTTTTTTTCTAGTTCTCTGTAGCCTCTTGAAAATTTGACTGGATCTTTTTATTGTCGTAATTTACTACTGAACCAAATATTATTAAATTTTGAACGATAATTCAAAAACTGACAGTACTACCTTAAAAGCTAAAGTAGAAAAACAATGAAGAAGCAAAAGGAAAAAAATTGTTTGAAAATTTGTGAAGCTGTTACGTTAATATGACAAGGCACTGGATCTTTACATTTGCGAAAGGGAAAAACGAGCAAGTTTACAAAGATTCGGAAAACACTGGCGAGCTTTCGTACAGCAGCAGATTCTGATAATCCCTCGAAGCAGGCTTGTACGAGAGAGCTCTCGAGGAGGTTTATACAGCGGAAAAATAATAATTTGCCCGCATGCATAAGAACCCGAGCACAAGGTGTAACCCCTATCGTCTCAGCTCGGTGAAACTACAACATCCCCGGATTTTTCTCTCTCAGCGTTGGCTGCAGATGGCGGTACACGTATTAGACGTACGTAGGCTAGTGTGCATGGGAGGACGCACCGCTTTGACACGCGTACATGCTCTGGTTGGATGAATACTGTTCCCTGGCCGGTTTAACTCAGAGAAACATATGACCGACTATAAAACTCAGTGAAGTCCGCAAAAGCTAGTTTCCGCCCGTGCGAGGCTTTTTCATTCTGCATGGCCAAATTATATGACTGTGCAGATGTAATCGTATAGGAACAGGAACGTTGATACACGAAAAGAAAGATGCGTTGGTAATCGTAAGTGAAATTTCTGATTTCGTAGAGAAATGAAATTTCCGAAAAACTACTGGCTCGATCACAAAAACCGAGCAAAAATAAAGAAGCGTGGAAAAGTCAATTTCACAACGAGAGAAACTCCATGCGTTATGGAATTTTTAATGGATATTGATTCTGAAAAACGAAAATTTGGGTCAGTCTCGTAAAAAGACATTTCCCAATAAAAAATCGCAAAGAAAAGGGCTGTCGGAATATTCCGGCCCGGAGAACACGTTTCTGCGTTATCTAGAAATCAGGATTTCCGATCTACGTGCCACATCCTTTTTCCCTGACGGTCTTGAGTCATTTGATACTGCGGTTTATTCACAAGAAAAAAAAACCAATCTGTAATGGTAAGAAAACTGTGGTGATAACGAAGAAAAACGTCTATATTTCCAAAGCAGCCTGCGGCGAGCACGTTTCAGTGGAAAAAAACGAGGGAAGGATTCAGGATTTGCCATAGAACCGAAGATGATAGACATTGGCTTAAGTCCAAAGTTCACCGGACGTTCTCGGAGAATCGGTGCTATACGGAAGATCCTCGGATATCCCAAATTTATAACCCCAGACAGAATAGTCGATATATTTTATCTTCGGAGTAAGAAAATATCGGAAGTGATGGATAAGAAAAAGGAAAAAACCAACAGAAAGTTTTCTCTGTATAGGGATCGATGCGACGACTATGGATCAATCAGTTGTTTTCCTAATAACGATGAGCCTGAAGTTTGCATCGACGCAATGCCAGGGTTGTTCCGGAAGAATTTTTTTCTCAGTTTCTTTTTTACCTTTTTTAAATCTCACGAATCGATTTGTCAAATAAAAAAGTTGAGAATCATTTTTAATTTTTTTTTTTTCATTTCGTGTCCCTTGTCCATTTTGCGTTCCGGTGGAAAGACAATTTACGTATTTTCACTTGCCTCAACCTCGTACACGAGTGTTCTCACTTGATGATGTATAGAACGGTATAGTTGGTGTGAGGAAGTTTCCCAATCGTGATTAAACGAAGAGACTAGCACCAGGACGCAGGTATCATTAATCTGGATTACTCAGCGTGAGCGTTTCATCGGGCAGTTAGCTCAACACCGCATAGCTTTCTCTCCATAACTCAGTAAATCGTCCGATGTATAGGATGACGTGATACGACCTTATTCCTGAGAAGCCTAGACCTTGCCATCACCGTTGAACCGTTAGACTCTCGATTCTCGAGTATCGATGTCGTACAAGGAAATTCCTGTATCCACTGATGTGTCCATCGCGTGGTTCCTGTCCGAGAGCTAAATCCGCTGTTGGACTCTTCGTCGTCCAAGTTTCAAGGTCACTGCATTGTAGAATGTCTGTATTAAACTTTTGACAGACGTCTCACGACGGAATATCATGAGGCTTTCTTTAAAATGAGCTCCGCGAATGCGTGCTCGTCGGGAATGAAACAAAAGTGTCTGAACTTGCATTTCTTACACTTTCGAAGTGGCAGCCATTAAAAAATCAAATAAAAATCCGTAGTTTCGGTCGCACTGTCGAGATGCAGGAAGCTCCGAGTCAAATGAAGACTGACTAATGACCCACCTCACCAGAGTTACACCATTTTCGCCAGCAAGGTCATTTCTGGAATGAACTGAATCCTTAAATTATTCATAGCCCCAGTGATGAAAATGGTCCAGCAGAGCGAGTCACTTAGCCTCGGTCCTTGGGATGAACACAAATGCCGTTGTTCCTGAAGGAGTGTGTAGAGGATGATGCTCGTTGACTGCACGTTTTTCCATTTCAACTGGCAGTGTCTCAAAATTTTCTTAATTTCCATAGAAATTTCATTTCTCGCTCGTTCGAGCAAGCAAACACGTTATCACTCGGGTCATGGTGTTATCTCGCAGCAAAATAACCAACGAAACTACGTTTAGACGAGTTGGAGTTGGAAGGTCATTGCAGATCTACGAGCCATCGTGGCTGCTCCTCGTAGTCTTTGTACAGGATTAACTTTGTCCAGGACTTTTTGGTCCGTTCTACGCATTAACCGATAGACTGCTGGACAAGCATAACGCTGCGGATGAAGCTTGCTGAGTAACTCTCTGCGAGAACCGGACGTTGCAATGCGCTGGATATGTGGTTCATGTACCGCGGGCTAAACTGTTTTAATCCGCTGGTAAAACTTAACCTGCATTGTTGTAGCGAGGAAGCCGGGAGCTCGAGTCTGATGTCGTCTGCTCTACACGCGAATTCCCATCCTTTCGCATAACTCCTTCTTTCCACAGTTTTCCTCCTGGTCCGGGTTACTGTCAGATCTTCCGAATGGCCACATGCCCAAGTTAATGGAATGGGCACAACTGAGGAATCCCGAAGGTTACTGGGTTACTCGTGAACCTGAGCAGGTCCTCGTACCGGATCACCACAAGTCCAAATAATGCTTGTGTGTGAAATACACCAAGAACAAAAGAGGCAGAGGATGCACAGGAGATCCGGAACTTCCTGACGTTACAATTTATAACCGCGAGAAACTGTCCCACTGTGTGCGCGATATCCAACTGTACGTTGGAGAATTTATGGCCCAAAGTATTAAAGCTGCATTCCGATGCAATGGTCATCTATTACGAGAACCCATTAATCCTGTATTAACCCTAAAACGGTGACGTTATTTTTTTTCAACTATTCAATTTTGGAAAATTCAAATCTTCGGTAAAATTTAACGAAGAGGGTTCACCTTGGGCTCATTCTTTTCGTTTTTTAATGCAGAATCTCGTGAGCCTGGGGCAATTTCACTCAAAGTCGAAAAATGAGTCAAAAATGCGGTAAAACGATTGAAAAAAAAGCAAGAAGGGAGAATGAGCGCGGAACCAAAGTCGCCTTGGGTCTTTTTGAGCCCAGGTTACCGTTCGTTTTGATTTATGGAAACTGACCTGCGATGAAATGTTGAATTTTCAATTCTCGTTGAGACCGGAAGAAACATTCAAAGATTCAATAAAACTCGTGGTTTTATTTGCGACAAGCTGCAACCCTGCGTAATGCTCGAATGATGTGGATCTACAGTGTGTAGACCACAGTTTTACTGGGCTAAATTAGTGGCACTTTAGTCCCGAAATCGGCGATGTACATCGCATCGTACTCGAAGGAGAGAAAACAGAGAAGCTCAGGAGAGCAGGATGTGCAAGGTATCGAGGCGTTTTCTCTCTGCTCGAGTTAATTGTATAAATTTACAAGGAATTAACGTCGTCGAGACCACGGCGGGCCGGTGAACATTGCTGCTTTCTCGTATTCTATTTGAATGTGTTACATTTAAACTTGGATAGAAAGCTCCTTTTTGGCTGACAAGGAAAAGTTGTGGAGGGCTGGGTCACACAACCACACCAAGCCTCATAACGCTGCCAAACTCTCGTCGCATACATTACAACTTGTACCGTAATCTGAATCAGATAAGAATACTAATCACCGAAGGAGATCTTTTCCACCAGCCCCTTGCCAGATCGTTGAAAAGCATTCCAAATTAATTATTCACCAAGTGCGTGTTCCAGTAAGTAGGGAGGAAACGAAAGAGAATGAAATAATTATTTTTTTTTCTGTTTTCACTGAGTGCCAAATTTAATTGAATCATTTTTATTATCTTTCGCAACAATGCCGTTGGAACTTTGAGATTTAATGAGATACTCTAATTTCGGATTACGGTCGTCACTTGCCCGATTGTTTAAAGCTTAACGAAAGAAAAGTCTGAATAAATTAAAAGACTCGACGTTGATTCAATGGGAATCGGAAAGTCTCGCTCCGGCATTTTCATTTCTCGAAACACACGGAACAGTCCGATGGCCACGTAATTCGAGATCTGAAAAAAAGTCTCAACAACGAAACGTGACGGCAGAAACGCCGTAGCCCTTCGAGGCATCAGAGTGCCGCACTATGGATGCCGTCGAAGGCACCACAAGGTACAACTCTCCACGGAGATGTTAAGAAACTGCCATGGTATGTATAGATATAGAAAGTGAGAAGAGCTAGAGATGAAAAGTGAGGCAAAGAATGAGGAAGAAAAAAATACAGAGGTTTCGCGAGCGAGTAAGCACTCGATGCTTGGCTAGAGTTCGTGGTTCAAGACGATCGAAGCCACTTAGCCAAGGGGTGGCTGGTTCTTACAGAGCTCTCTTTCTCGTCATTGCGTTCTTTTGCTCGCTTGCTCTCAGCCGTAGAGCCATTTCCAATTTTTCTTCCGAAAGGGTCTTACAGCAGCGAGCATTTCCAGTGCACGAGACGACGTGAAGAAGAATCGACACGTGCCGGATAAATGATGAGACCACCTGCACAAATCACGATTCCCCGCACTGAGCCAATTCTTTTCGAGCGTGATTTAATCAAAACCAAGAGATTATGCAGTCAAGGCTCTCGCGACTTATCATAACGATTCCTATTAAAATTACGTCTTGTGCAGCAACTTTCTCAGTTGAGAATAGCCTTGAAAATACTTGAGAATTTTTCTGGAGTCTTCTCAATTTTCTTTGTACGGATTCATTCATCGAATGAAATCGATTCGATGAATGGATATTGTTAAATTCTAAACCACCATGGATAACCATGACTTCCAAACGAAATTCACCCCAACCCAGTAATTCTCGATCCATTCGGAACGATCCTGGCTACTACACACTTTCGATTATGTATGCCATACAACAATCTCCCAAAAACAAGACTGGCAATTTCACATTGAAGGAATATCGCATTTTTATGATGGAAACGATAGTAGCTAACGCAAACCGTCTTTTTCCGACTACATGCTTCATTTCCGAGCTCTCATGCTAGTAGAGCACAGCATTGGCAGGCCACCTCATAGGGTGGCTTCATGGGTGAAAAGAGCATGGCTGTGAGGCGTATCGCGTTTCCACAGGACTGAACGGGACCACCACGCCGTAATGCTAAAGCAACCGTAACGAAACTCGGGTAGAAGGAGCATGGTTGTGTGGTTCATGTGCTCCAGCCCTCTATAGAATATCAGCGATGATGTAGGAATGTGGAGAAAGTGAAAAGCTCGAAACGGTTATGAAGAGGAGCGAGCAAGGGGTACAAAACCTGCCGCCACTCCGTATACACCATACTGCAGATAAATCCAGCAGCAACGTGTTTCGCGTCTCGTGCCAGATAGGATTATACGCTTCGAGTGCAAAAGATTCATTATTGTAGGCAGAACGGCTGGCGTAGCCGAGATAGCGTCTTCCGAAGCTTTGACGCACTCACGTGCGATTCAACCACGTCCTTCGATGTCCACTCGTACCGCATTACTCCAACGCGAGTAATTGCACCAAATCCATTACTCACTAGCAACGTCCTACACACATTCATCTCTCTCCAAACTCTTCCAAATGGTTGCCTCGGTAAATTGCCAATTTCTCGATACGCTGGACCCACCGATCACTTTACCAGTCGTTTTTGTATCATTTTCAGTTCAGGTCAATTTTCCATCGATAGATGCCTTCTGAAGATGGATGCCAAAAGAGCTTGATCAACGATTAAAATCCCGAGGTAACGGTGCAGTTAAACACCACTCGAAACTTAATAGATCCAATCTACCATTCCACTTTTCTTCAAATCTTCCCTCATCTCGCAATCTCGTTTTTTCCTAAAGACCCACTAGCTTCATTCTCAAGATTCCGTCCAGATACTAAAAACCCTTTTCATTCAATCAAGACCATCTGTTCGTCCATCCGTTACAGGCTCCCAAGTTTCATAATTTTCGACATATCGAGATCGAACAATGAGCATGCTAATTCACTAAGTGAACGTAACGAGAAAGTCATTTTTCTTGAATCATTATTTTTGAAAAAATTGTCTCCAGAAAGCATGGGCGCGGCATAAATCGACCGTTACGTTCCAAAGTTCGTAGAATGTCTCTCGCAACTTTCTACGTTAGTAATCATGTGACAAAACTTCAAATTTTTTAGCAATCCGCATCAATAAAAAAATTATTCCTTTTTTTTCTTCAAATTATTATAAAAATAAGGTTTCCTTTCCAAATTCATCTAGACCAGGCAGACCTGAAATCGCACGTGACCACTTTTCGGTATGTTACCCCGAAAGAAATGCTCAGAATACGATAGAAAGGGGATGCGAAGGGAGAAAAGTGGGCAAGACTGAAAAAATGACAATTCGGATTCCAAATAAATAAGTTGGATTCTCTGAGTAACTCGGCAACCGCCCTCGGTTGTTGAGCAGGTAACTGCTCAAGTTTGCAGAGTCTAACGTATTCGGTATGGACGCTTAGGTAGAGGAAAAGGTTGAGTTATTTTATAAATAGAAAGAGATTGGCAAATTTTCACCGCGGAGTTTGGCGAATACTTCATAGAGGATTATAGGGATAGGTCGGGTATGCTGCGGGATTTTGGCGCTCCCCACCATCGTGCTCCGTTACCATATCGACATCCGCAGTGCTGCTGTTGGCAATGGTCCAATTTCTACTCCGAGCTCCCGCGCGTTGAGCCCGGGCTAGCTCGGAGGGTCGTTAGTCCACATTTTGGTGGCGTCTTTATCGCACTCGTTCGGTTAAACTGAAGGAACAGAGGGAGAGAAAGGAAAGACAGAGAAGAATGCACACGCGATGCCGTTTCCCTTGACCGGTGGATTCCCACCATCCTGCAATTTCTCGTATAGATATAAATCGAACGACTCAGTTAACGGGGAGAAAAATTGAAAAATAAATTCGCTATTTCCATCGGCATATGCTCGATACGATTATAAATGGCCTCTGGCACATATCTATCCTTTCCAAGACTCCTACAGCTGTAGGAAAAAAAATGTGTCCAATCTAATAAAGTAAATTTAACAATTTTTATTGCTGTACGAGTTGTACCGATGCTTTTCGACTTTGATGAATGTGTCGTGAAAAAACGTACAAGCGTGATAACAGTAATACAATGTTTCCAACAACGCGACGACACATCTCGTGTATCTTGTGTAAAACGTATGAAACTAGGAGTCGCGAACAAGTCTCGTCCCGAATCTCCAGCTCATATATCTCCGATCGTGTGAGCGTGTGAGTACAAGTTTTTACGCGGAGAAAACTTGGCAATCCCTATTTCTTCCTGTCCTTTCTTCTCCCTCCTTTTCGTCCCTTGCAACTCACCCAACTGTTCCCTCCGCTTGCCAGAACCTTCGTTCCGCCATTCCTTATCGTTTAGAGAAGGCTTCCTTCGGCTTTATGAATCCGGGCGATGAAAACTATCCATCTTGCAACAGCTAACCTACCGAACAACCAGACCGCCGAGAGAGGATACGCGACGATGGAGATGCGATACCATCAGAGGGGGATCGTCTTATCGGAATATCTAAACCATACGAATAATGCCATCCCCTAATTGTCGTTGTATTGCCAGCTTCCGAAGCGTTCTTGAAATTCCAGTTTCTACCTGGAGATACTTTCCATACCGTCAAGGTTCTCACCGAGTTCAAGGAGAAGGTGGTGATTGCTTGAGCAACACTCAAAAAACATTTATCATCATGCTAATGCATTCGTTCGATTTACTTGTCACTCAAATCTTACAGCTCTCCATCGTCTCATGGGTCCATTTAGCAACAGTGATTGCGAGATCGCTGCAACAAAAGCGAGACTCTCTATTAACGGGAGGCATTTTAACGACCTGGTCGAAACACTTGCAGAATTTCAAACTCCTGAAATCTTTGACGAGCACAATAAATGCCCCTGAGAATCATCTCCGACGAATTTACAACAGAGCTGCTATGATCTTGATGCGAACTCAGTGTCCCATCTTCAGAAGGATCCTCCATTTACATTCATAACTCGTTGTCTGCTGCGTTGCCATTGCCATCTCATCAGCAGTTCGATGAGCGATCGAAGATTTAAAACTTGGAACCTTCCAAACTGTTTTTCATATTTCTGTTGCACGAAAAGGGCCAAACGTAGCTGTCGACCTTTCTACTGCATTTGACCAGCGCAGTTTCAAGTCGGTTTTATTTATTTATTCAACAGCAATCACCGCAACCTTGTAACGAAACTTTCAAAGAGATTCCACAACGAGTACAGTGACGTAGTCTTATTGTTCTTGGGAAGTTGGATCCGTGTTCGAAACTAGTTTAAGGGGCTGACTTTCCAAGCACGTTTACAATACAGTCGTAAAAATGTCACTTCGATGTGCCAGTTAACCAGCAATGTTGGCCAATCATTGACCAACGAATGGGCAGTTATCTGGTCCTGCAGCGATTATGATTGAAGTTACACAGATGAGGCAGCGATGAATTGATGAGCTTTGTAGTGAACCGACGGTGGAGTCGATTTCATGCAACGGACGTACGGATGATGGACAGGTCGATTGTGCTCGTGATTATTCGGTACGTTCAGCGATCCAAATCATATCATCCTCGGTTTTTTCTATCAGATCAAATTTCTGTTTTCCTTGCGCGAATTGAAATGATGAACGGTTGAAAAAAATGCTCCATCGATCGAGACCTCGATGGAGTCATGAAAAGTCATACTCTGGCATGGCAATTACAAATATATTGAGAAACAATGTTTCAGTTAAAGGAGAAGCGATGCTTCTGACATTTGTAATATTTAGCTTTCACGGGCATAACGGATTGTGATAATTTACGATCGAATGTTCCACCAGGAATTGGAAACGTTTACGTAGCTGGACGTTTTCCCGGAGGATGTAAGAGTGAGGCGACGTTCGTCTGCTTCAACTTTCGATAAAAGATTTTTCCAGCACATCGAGAATGGGTGGAGCGAGTGGATACTGATCGAATTCTTAGCGTTTATATGTCCGAGATGAGATTGAAACGATTCCGTCGTATTCTTCGAATGGTCTCTCATAAATCGATTCCTAAAACGATCATATTTTATTATATGCGCTATAAATGTCCAGCGTCTTAAATAAAGCTCGAACGATGTGAGACACTGAGATTCCAGGAAGATTGAAAATGAAGAGTGAAATTTTGCCGTTGACGTTACAGGAATAAATAAAAAATCACGAGCTTCTATTCGTAGCAGCGTCGAAACGACATCCTCGTATTTTGAGAATTCACGACCTCCACAGTGCCAAACTGCTAAGTGTATCAAGAAACACTCGTGTACGGAAATCGCACAATGAAGTAAGGCTAAAGGGAGACCGAAGAAAGTTTCAAATTTTCGTTCCCCTTGGCTTGACCTATTTGCGGGGACACGTACTCGCGCGGCTTTTCCTTCGAATCATTCGATTTTTACGGAGAAATGACCCGAAGTTCCGGATCACCGATTTAAAATGTTCGGAGGATGGTGTGTAGAATGGAATCGAGAGGAAAATAGCCAGAGTGGGACGGAGAAAATGATTTTAAGCACTTGTCCTTTTTTCGACATACCTCCAGCCCAAGAGGTTTATGATCTGCAGGGGAAAAAGAGTCCCGACCAATACTATATCGAGTCTCTGCAAAGAGGGATAATCTACCGTAGTATATATTCCATTCGTGTCCGATGTCCGTTGGGGCGAACTGTTATATAGAACGGTTCCAGTTGCCGCAGATGAGAAAGGGCTCGAGCGGATAGAGAGAGAGAGAGAGAGAGAGAGGAGGAGGAGAGAGGCAGACTTCACCGCGGCCTCTCCGCAATATCCTTGCTAAGTACGTTCGATTGTAAGTCGTGGTAGGTGTGCGGTTTAAGGTTGATTTACGGTCGGTGCTCTCTCCACGATCCACGGTACGAGTAAAATAGCGAATTGGCCAGTACAGTCGTTCAAGCTTCTCTGAGCTATCCAAGGCCGCAACTAGGGATTATATACAAGTGGGCATGTGAAAGATCTTGAGGTACGGCAGGACGTATGGTTTGTAGCAAGACAGAGAAGGATGGAACGCGTATTGCACGTGAGTGGACTTCCGGCGTTGAGCTACCATTAGAGAGTTCCCTCCAGTCGTAGAATACCAAAGTCAACGCCGAATAAACTCCAGACATTTATCCGGACACACGTATATTCAAGCAGCTTAATCGTCATCGCTGAATTTACGGCAACATTTTAATAGTAGGTTACGTAACGACTAGGCTAGGCTAGGATTGCAAAGTCCGGATGAAAATCATTATTTCAGGCACTGCGATGATATCGTGTTGGGGCGAAGCAGTGGGAACGTTTTTTTCTCCAAAATTGCTCAAATGATTCAGTTAAAACAAAGGTTTAGGTTGGTGACGATGATGGCAGAAATAATGTGACACGAAAAAAGCTCGTTCCAGCTCTTCAAACGATTCCGAACTGGACGAGACTCAATTTCAGCCGTGGCAAGTGCCAGTTGAGAGAAAAAAGTCTTTACTCGTGAGAATGGTCGGAAAAAGAAGAAGCAGAGCAAAGAAAATCGATCAACGTTGAAGGGGGGTGTGAGATTTAACGTCCCCGGGACGACTCAGATGAGGTGATGTATAAGGTGAGGAAGCGGAGACTCGGAACTCCTGCGAGCTAGACGAGAAAGCGGAAGAGAGTAACTGCAATTAGTCAGACAATTGAGTTCTCCTTAAAAGGATCAACCCGGTATGCCAGTACGGGTATGTTCCACACCTCTTCGAATCGAGAGCGAGCGAGCGAGAACACCCTCCACTCAGAACAATCAGACACTGCAAAACCCCAAGACTTTTCTCGTGTCCCTGCTGCTGCTGCTTGGCAAGAAGAGTCCGTAGATTCTTGACGCCTTCCAGGCGCCTCTCTTCTTCCTCCTTGTCCCTCTTGGAATGTGACCTACGACCTTTTCATCACCATGGCCATCAAGCATCTCAAACTCGTGGCAGACCCTTGAATTTTACTCCCTTATTTTTCTTTTCTTTTCACTTTTCTCTCGACCCTACGAAAAATGCTGCAGCTATTTCGTATTTGAATAATGAAGTCGAGCTTTCTACCAGTCCTTATATCCACCATCATTCTAAGATTCTACTTCCCTCCCTTTCTTTATTATTAAAATTCTCTATAACGCTGGCCGGAGTTGCGGCCCAACGACCCCCGGATTCCAACATTTGACTTAAGGTTATAGCGCCCAGTTATTCCGCCCAGTTTTTCCAGATCCAAACGATACGAGACGTTTATTGACCGAGAATTTTTGCAATTGCCGTGAAATCAACACGATATTTAATTTTTTATGATCGATTTTTAAACCACAGAAAATTCGCTGAGGTCTGAAAAAAAAAATCTTCTTTTTTTTCACCGTTTACAAGTTTTACGGTTTTTCGATTATTCTATAAATTTATTTACACATCCCATTGAACATTCAGCTCAGCATGGACCGGACTCCTTTACGTGGAAAACAAGAGTGATAAAAACAAACGACATGACTATAAATTTACTCCAACAATTTCGCTATCTCTACGTTACGAAAACAAACAAAGACAAATTCAATGTTGCACGGTTGAAGGCGTTATTTTCCATGTGGGATATCGTTATCGGTAACGAGTAAAAGAGAAAGGGAGAGTGAAAAGAGCAGCACTCTCGTGAGTGGAACGATCTATCGAGACTTGGAACGCGTGAGAAGGGAAACTGTGAAAAAAAAGGCTATTCAGTGACTCGAAAAGTTTCATTCCATGCGAATGAAGGTCAGGGTGGATGGTGGAAACACAACACAGCACGACCATCTAAATTCTTGTAGGAAATACGTCGTTCTATAAAGAGACGTGTACCCAATAGACAGGCCTGTGCCTTATCTGTTACCATACGTTCCATTTAAGTCGAGACTCTGAGCCGAAGCCATATGGAAGCAGCGAGATTCCTACCGGCCTCCCTTTCTCTGAGAACGTCTCCTCGTAGATCGTCATTGAGATCTAATTTGCCGATGTTAATGCTCGCAAGCAATATGGGTGTACGATGGAAAAAATGCCAAGCAACAATGAGAATGAAGGGGTAAAGCAATGGACCCAACGACCACGGGGGTTGGACAGAGTTGACGAGACAGAGTAGCGGAGGCAAGGGTGATTTAAGCTCCTCCGAGGCAATCTGATTTCGCGATTTTTCCAATTTTCCTTTTTGAATACTTGAAAATCATCGGCATTCGAAAATTAAGAAAAAAAACAATCAAATTCAATACCAACTTTCCTATTATGATACTGTATTATTAAAAAAAAAAAAAAAAATTAGTAATAAATCTTAAAATTTGCGAAAGTTAGAGCGTCGACAGACTTTTTTTGAAAATTTCAAAATGCTTTAGGATTTGTATTTTTCTAGCAATTTCACCCTACTGACGAGGGAGTACTGACTTGTACACAATATCTTAGAAAATTTACAAAAAATAAAGCGGTTAAACGATTTTTCGAAAAACTCTGATTTTTGTAAAATTCCAGAAATCATAAAACTTTGACCTTTCAACCAATATTTCTCAAATTCAATATCAACCTCCCTAACTTTAAAATACTCTATTTATAAAAAAAAAAATTCGTCAAAAATCGTGAAATTTGACAGACTTTTTTTGAAAATTTCAAAATGCCATAGAATTCGCATTTTTCTCTAGCAATTCCAACAAAATTCTCAGAGAATTAAGAGCTTGCATTGATTAACATCTGTTCTAAACTGGAGCCCTGTATCTCAAAGCGTTTTCGAGTTATAAACGTTTGAATTTTGCAGTGCCAGAACATACACACATCCGGACATTTTTTCTACATACGATTTTTCGATCTTTTGGGACATTGTCATTGAAAAGTGGGGAAAAAAAAATTCACCGTCACGCAGCTTGCTCTATGAGGAAGCAAAATATAGTATACAGATTTATTTAGCCGCCAAGTATTGAAAAAAAAGTTGGAACCGACAAGGCTAGTGGCGCCGGGTGTCTAAATACTCGAGATTCGTAACGAATCCTCAAGACTCATCTAGCTCCAGTGACGATAAGTTGTAAGCATAATTATTATGTACATCAGGATGACGACATAAACGTAGTGAAATCCTTCTCTGATCCGGAGCACACTCGAGGTGGCGAGTTCTCCTTTCCGTATGACTTCCACGTCGTTTCCTTGGCCCTCGTCTAGAGGAACGAACGAAGCCCCGTTGAGCCCAATCAACGCGAACTCGTGCGACTAATAATGAGAGTAGCGCGTGAATCAAAAGGCAGGAAGCGATGAGACGGTGCTGGGAGAGAGGACTCATGAAAATAGCTGAGAAGAGATAAACGGTAGAAAAAGGAAAGAAAAGTGATGGCAGGTATAAGCAGAGGTAGAAGAATGTAAAAGGAGGGAATGATTTTCTAATTAAGGGAGGACCGCAAAATCCGCGCGTGATCTTAATTCACAAGACGTTGAGTTTATTCCTAAAGCTCTTCCCCGCTGCTCCTCTCTGCTCGGTTCGTCATAACGCTCCAGGCTGAAAACCGTGACGTGAGAACGAGTATAAAGTTGCTCTTAAAGTATTCCCATATCGCCTCGGCGTCGGTATGCCAATATAGCATAGGATCGCGTGCCACCTCTTCGACGTCGTTGTCGTCGACGTCGTTGGCATCGTCGTTCTTCCGTCGCTAGACCCAACCCCTTTGTTCCGTCACGATTCCTCGTCCTTCTCCAACTCTCTCATTCCGCTCTGTACAAGATATTCTCTATATAAAGTCACTCTATATACCCATTTCATCCTGTACATCCTTATGCTATATACATATGTATATATATGACATAACTATGTCCGCCCTAACCCGCATACTTCGAGACGAACGCCACGGTATGTCTGCATACCCGGTGGATGATAATGATTACGACAGGGTTCGCCTGGACAGTCAAAGGAGCCACAGCCACGCGTAAGCGGCATACATGTCACTTCCACTGAAACCCTATCTAGCCGAACGTCTCGGGGGATGAAATGTACCTCCTATCAAGTCGATGAATGAACAACGTCTCTTCTGACCAATCGTGACTTTCACACTGGAAATTCCCCTTTCAAAAGAGCCCGGTATATCGAGGTCGGTGGTCAATTTACTTGTCAGCTCTAGCCCTTCGATCAGATAAATCAAAAAATCCTATCAATTATCATTATCAAACACCATTTTCCTCTCAATTTACCTCGACGTTGCAAGTCACACGATTTAAGAGATTGAGAAAATTCCTTGTTCGATAACGATCTATCTGCTTATGATGATTATTTAATGTCGTGACTATAATTGCAACTTGAGATTTTGTTCATGACCCACAACTCAACTCCACCGTTCCATCAAACTACTAGTTGATTACGATGTTCAAGTTTGCATCGTTCGAGTGTAACGAAATTCTGGTTTTTTATTCAGATGATTATCGAATATTTGGACAGGACAATAAAACGATTTTTTTCAGGATCCAAAGAAAAAATCGGTAATAATTATACCCATGACTATCGTGATTATAGAAACTCAATAAACAATCAATAGAAAAAGATTTTATGGCAAACTTCAGTCTCATTAAGTTGTCCGATTATAATGCATCTTTGCCATCAACTGGAACGAGGCAAAGATTCCGAAAATGGTTGGTTGGGTGGGGGTTAATATTACGAATAACCAAATTGTCGAACAGCTAATAATTCGGAATTTTGGTATTCATAAAATTAAATAAAAGAAAAGTAAGAAAGTCGAAATCAAATTTTTCAAATGACTAAAAATTCGAAATACAAAATAGCGAACGTCAAAAATGGCGA
The DNA here is from genome assembly GCA_037952995.1 of Hyposoter didymator. NCBI lineage: Eukaryota > Metazoa > Arthropoda > Insecta > Hymenoptera > Ichneumonidae > Hyposoter > Hyposoter didymator. The sequence continues at coordinate 3,206,253 of JBAJMU010000002.1, read as the reverse complement.
ACGTCAAAACGGCGAGCGCCAAAATAACGAACGCTAGAATAGAATAGAATAGAATAGAATAGAATTGAATTCGTTATTTTGGCGCTCGCCGTTTTGACGTTCGCCATTTTTGACGTTCGCTATTTTGTATTTCGAATTTTTAGTCATTTGAAAAATTTGATTTCGACTTTCTTACTTTTCTTTTATTTAATTTTATGAATACCAAAATTCCGAATTATTAGCTGTTCGACAATTTGGTTATTCGTAATATTAACCCCCACCCGGTTGGTTAAGTCGCTATTGACGGTTTGACCGTCATTCACCGCTCGGATTTCTCTTGAAACGCATGAACGAATAAATTAGTAACTTTTCTGGGAGAAAAGGTAATTGAACGTGTATTTGAGGTAAATGTCATTACCTTGAGTACAAGTTGCTTACACTGGATGGTTCGCAGTCAACAAGATAAATCATGAAACATGTTGCATCCATGATGGATTGCTCGGTCGTTGCGATCGTCTGAAATCTACTTCTCTGTATTTTCTTAGCTTGATTTATTTTTTTGTGTGATGTGCGGAAACGAGAATTTAGGCGAATCGTGGTGTATATCGTAAAGCTTCGTCGCGCTTTACCATTGCGATCGGTCCGAAGCGTTTTAACGGCATCACCTACGCGCCGAGGCTGTAAGGTTACTCCTTCGTTCAGTGGCGTCGGAAACGCGCTTTGCATTATTCAACGACCACTCCTATTTATCAAGCAGATAACACGCTGCTCTCTCCATCTTCCTCGACCTCTTCCTCTCCCTCTTTTCGTCTATTTCTCCGTATATCCGTCTCCTTTTCTCTTACCGCTTTTTCCCTTCCAGCCGAAAGCAACCGAGTCTTCGGCTGATTTCCAAATCGCATACACGAGAGCCACGCGTGTTCTGCGAGCTTTTTCTCTGAGGATTCTTGCTTTCTTCCTACACAACCAAAACCCGTTGCCTGCTGATTTCACGGAATATCTCTTCCATCTTTTAAACCCTTTATCCTCAGAATTAATCCTGCTAGCGCACACGATCACTTGCAACCTCGACTCCCATCACTCCGAAGCCCTCTTGAAATTTCAACTCTGTGTAGGTCAATTTTGCTTGCTACTGGAGGACTAGCTTTGTGACGATAAACATTTTTTTCTCCAATTTTCAATGGCAACGCGCTCAAAATGTCCTAAAAGATCGAAAAACCACATTTAGGAAAATGTCTATATGTGTGTGTGTGTGTGTGTGTATGTTGTGGCACTGTAAAATTCAAACGTTTATTACTCGAGAACGATTTGAGCTCCAGTTCTGCACACATCAATGCTTTTCAAAATTTTATAAGTAAATTTTCAAAAAATTTTCAAGATTTTTGACTAATTTTTTTTAGTAAATAGTGTATCTGAAGGTTAAGAACGTTGATATTGGATTTGAGAAATATTGGTTGAAAGGTCAAGGTTTTATGATTTTTTGAATTTTACGCAAATGTGAGTTTTTTGAAAAATCGTTTAACCGCTTTAATTTTTGCAATTTTTTTAAGATATTGTGTACAAGTCCGTACTCCCTCGTTACTTTCTGAAAAACTTGTCAAAATCACATAATCTAAATGCAACAACAAAAAAGCTGCGAGATGCTTCCTCAAGATGCTGAAAGCTTCCCCTGTGAGGAGGTCGAAATCATTTTGAAATTGCATAGAAAAAAGTAACCACTAAAATCTGCAGTTTCTAGATTTTCGTGCGCCGTCAAATAATGACGGATAATCACCGAATCTCTGTAAGATATTTCGTCGCAATCGTCTAATGACTCGATCAGAACATGACAAGATAAAAGCACGTTTGTGCTCTGCAGTCTTTTGCTATTGATAAATAATCTAATATCGTTCTAGGGGAGTTGTTGCTTCTACAACTAAAATGTGGCGAAGTTGTAGTCTGTTGGAAAACATGAATAAAGGATCGGTGTATCATTGGCGTAGAGGGGAATGAGTATGAGAGGAGCAGAGCAGAGCCTTTTCGTCCGGAAAGGGCTGAGCACAGACGTTATTTGCTACGGACGTGATGGATGCTCGAGCGAGTAGTTGATAAATTAACTGTTACTTGGTGAAAAGCACAAGTGATCTATATAGATATATATTTATCTATATATTCGTGTGTGTGTTGTACGCAGAAACTATCTGAACTTAAGGGTCGTAGGGGTGAATGATAATAGATGGCTCGAGTACAGAAACCGAGTGGAATCAGTCAGATGAGCTCATAAATATATATTTTCAATCTTAGATTATACATGTCGAGTAACCAACATTTTTTTTCCAAGATACACGAGTGGGGATCCGAGATATTTAGCACAGGCGAAAACCAAGTTGATAAGTGATGGTGAAAAATGGTTTTTCTAAGTTGGCAAACTATTAATCTTCTCGACTAATACGATTAATTGAATTATCTATCGGTTGGGAAGGTGCACCATCTCAAGTTTTCTTATCGTGTGCATACAAAAATTGGATTTAACCTGCGAGCCATTTATCGCAGAGCAGAATTTTATAAACATTCTGGAGTCAATAAAATCGGCGTCTCGATGAATCAGTGTGAATAGAAACAAACAAAAAGTGAGCGAACATTTTTTTCAAGGCATCGGAAAACACGATTGGCGAAAAAATAATTTTTATAATTTAATAAATAAACAAAGTAGTTATTAGTCAGAGAATGAAAATGTTGATTGTGATCAACAAATTGTCAACTTTTTTACTCGATTATCGATAAAAAATTTTACTCGGTCGACAAGCACGATAGAAACGTATTTCGTGCTTTGAGAATTTTGGGATCTGACGATTTAATAAATGATGCTGAATATCCTCTGGCGATAACTATCAACGAGATAATATTGCCTCGTTTCGGAGAGAATTATAGGAATATCCTCGGACTCTCGGAACGAAGGTATCACCCTCGGATATCTCTTCGCCCCTTCAGCATCGTTTGAGCATAGCACACAGAATTCCTGTATTCTAATCTCGATCCATCGGAGGAACCAAGGCGCGGTTTGCTGTAGCCAATATAATTAGTCCTGCGATGGGTTCCCATATATACATCAAACCGCCTTCGTATACACTCAATACGTGATACCAATATCGTATTATGTGTACAATCGATTTACCACGAGGAATCTATATCCCCATTCCTGCCTCCCCAAAGAAATAACCATATTTTACGTCAATATTTCTTCAACCCCGTCGCGGCCGTAAATCATCGGGCCGGGGGACAAAAAAATATTAATTTCAAAACGGAAAACGAACTTTCGGAGAATTTGGGGCTTCGCGTACATGTCTGACATTTTTATTGCCATATTCAATATTTATTGTGGTATAGATAATATTCCATATTCTAGGCTTCCTATCCGATTAGTTGAATCAACCTTCACCCCACACACTGAAAACATAATTTTGTTGAAAAAGATGAATATTTTGTTCGATACGTTCGACTAAATGTTTTTTTGAATAATCCCAAAAATTTTGTCAATGCAGCAAGAAATATTTTAGAAAGTCTCTTCGGAAGCAAATTTTAGTCGTTCCACTCGTAAATTTCGCTGACTATTTCGTTAGAAACCAAATATACTGCCAAAATAACGAAAATTTTGAAATTATCAAAAAATATTTAGTTCACCGTATTCAACAAAATATCGACGATTCTTAACAAAATTTTATTCTCAGTGCAGGGATGATCAGCTGACGAATTACGGAATCTCCCTAAAACGAATACGCGAAATTTATTAATTCCAACTGGACTGCAACAAAGCGAACTGCAAATTTTTCAACAAAAAACATTGAAAAAATGTGCAGAAATAAAAGTTTTATTTAGAAAAATAGTTTCGTTATCCGTATTCGAAAAAACGTCCATTTTTTTCCACCAAATTGGGTTCACAGTCAACTCGATTGGTGTTGAAAAAAAAATTCATTCTGATATGGTAACGAATCTGATTCCAACACAAAAGATGAAACGTGAAAGTAAAAGACTGCTCGAGAATGTAGGATTCGGAGGGCGAAAAAAAAAACGGTAAGAGATGAACGTTTCGACGCGATCCCCTGCTTCGTGGAAATAAATTCCTTGTGTCACCCCTAGGAATTACCGTGAACCATGTCGATTTGACTTAACGGTACGCGAGGCGAAATTTAGCCTCATACCCTGCTCGATACGAGAAACGTCACGAGGAACGTTTACTACGACAGACTCTTGTGACACGTCACGTTTTGGCCAGAGCTTTTCGTCGGTGGCGTGATTCTCGAGGACATTCAAACATTCGAGAGTGTCGTGTTTGATATTCGATAGCGGAGCAAGCACACTGGAGTATCGATGTATGTGAAGCATTTGAGTCAAGTGTGTGTCCCACTTCCTCGAAAGCTCATCCGCTCCAAAAAACAAATGAATGTCAAAAATCGTTGAAACGTCTTCAAAAAATCGTCAACATTTTTCGCTTGTAATGAAGATCCGAATGATAAAAAAAAAAAATAAAAAAAAANAGTATCGATGTATGTGAAGCATTTGAGTCAAGTGTGTGTCCCACTTCCTCGAAAGCTCATCCGCTCCAAAAAACAAATGAATTTCAAAAATCGTTGAATCGTCTTCAAAAAATCGAAAACATTTTTCGCTTGTAATGAAGATCCGAATGATAAAAAAAAAATAAATAAAAAAATTTGACGACAGTACGGACGCCATTGTTGGAAGGGTGTGACAAATCCGGGGAGCCAAAACCATCTGCGGAGGAGGCTCGACACGGCCTGGTGCGATTATAATTTTCGGGGACGAGAATTCGAATAATTATGTAACCAAAGTCGAGCCTAAAACGCATTCGGGAAAATTATGTTCAGAGATTCACGCTGAGGCGTTATTTCCTGGGTTTTTAAATTTTAAAATTTTTTTTTTTAATTCTACGTTATTCGGAAAATGGATTAACGCATCGACGAACATTTGAAAATGTCCTTCTAGCATTTTATTCTCCGAATGATTTTATCCACGTAACTTTTACTTAAAATTTTACTGCGACAGTAAAATCGGATAAATAACTTGGCAATGAGAAGAAACAAATTATTTATGACTCTTTCAAAATTTTGTACAAACGTTCTTGGCACCAAAACTAACACTTTTCTCCTCCGAATAAAATTTTTCCGACCCTCAGAATTCTAGCTTTTTAATTTCCAATTATTTATTTTTCTAAACGCGTGTAAATTAAAGTTGCATTTTTATTGTTTTTTGCAACTTTTTAACGAAACGTGACTGCGTTTAGATGGGAAAATAACAAAAATTGGAAATTAAAAATCTCGAATTCTAAACGTCAGAAAATTTTTCTTCAAACGAAAAAAACTGTTAGTTTTGGTGCCAAAAACTATGTCATTGCAAAATCTTGAAAAAACCCTAAATAACGTCGTTTCGTGATAGTAATATATTAACGATATTAATACAAGTCGAAAAATGAACTTTTCCACACTATACAGAAGCTCGAGAAATCTCTGGAAGTCATTTATTCTCACACAAAAGGTCCTTTTCGTACGGAATGATATTTTTCAGTCCAACCGTGATATTCAGGCTATCCGGACAATTTTAGACCCTCCGAACATTTGAATCTTAAATATTCTTTATTCATGAAAGTACAGCTCTGGGAGAATGTAAAAAAGAAGAAAATAGTTGAAGGGCAAAAAGGATGGTGAAAAAGAGGAAAGCGGGGGCGAGAGAGGGAGAAAGAGAAAAAAAAGAAAAACCAGATGAAGTGCGAGGCGGGGGGGAATAGTTTTCACATATTTTTTGAGTTTCACGGTTCCAGTCTCGCGCGGTTGTCTCTTTCATCCCCGTAGCGCGGGATTGCGCGGGATGTGCGAACTTGAGAAGACGGCGGTGGTATCCTACCGCGAGAGTTTGCCCCTCCTAGAGTCGCAGCGTGTTCCCCTGCGAGCCCTCGATCCGTCGAGCTTTAGCGAATCCTAAACACGCCCCTTGCGAGAGCTGGTGGGGTGGTTCAACGAGTAGGGGAGGTTTTTGCGCTGGCGGAAGAGAATCGCGAGACGCTGGACAGCACTGAGTGGAGGAAGGGAAGGAGCAAAGCCCGAGGGAGGAGGGAGCAAGTTGATAGAAGCGGCGGCGGCGGCGGCGGCAGCAGCGACGCGGTGGTGGTGGCTGAACACAGCGGGGGTAGTTTCACTGCCGGCAGTCGAGTCTGACCGTTACGGCGCCAGTACTACTGTCGCCACCATCACGACCGCAGGCACAAGACGCCATGGACATACTGGGTATGTCCGTTTCAACCGCATGCACTTTTAACTGTGATATTCGCGTTTTTCCCAACTTATTCCTTATCATTCACGCAACTTAGAATAATAATCACACTAAAATTCTCTACACGCCCATACGTATATATCAAGATACTTCAACTATATACACAAACTTGACACAAATCTAAACGTGTATAGATATATTTGTGACAATACGAATGTGACTATCCATGTTATTCGAACTTGCGTACGTGCAGAGTCGATTGTTTAAACAAAAATAAACAAATCTCCTTAATAAAACAACAAAAGAAACGTGACAAGTTAGTGAAAACTTGAAATTTCATAAACAGAATGAGAAACACCGGATCAATGAGAATAATTGATCCGCTGTTATCGTTCTGGACAGCCAGCAGCTGATCGAGCCAACTTGTGTGTATAAACGAGTCGATTAAAAGTTGGCGAATTTATTGATTAAGTATTGAACGGTTTCGAAGGAATTAACGACGAGCTCGCTCGCCGATAGACAAGTGACAGACATCCTTAAAAAATTTTATGGGAGCAGGAAAAAAAAATGCTGTTTACGCAGTGCGCAAAAGTTGGACCAAACCTTTGGGCTAGTCGGTTCACTCTCATATATATCAAGTATACACTCTGATGAATATATACATGTAGTCCTTGTTACATATATATATACATGCTCCATTTAGTATGTGTGAGTACTCGTGAAAAAGTTTGGCCAGGGTGGTAAACGACCAGACGACACCCTTGGCAAAGTGCGCAAGAGGGAGAGCGAAAGAGCTTGCGGAGCGCGCGACTCGGATCCTCCGTTGGCCTAGGTCATGAACGATGCTGGCGCGCGATTACTCTATATACAGACACACACCGATATAGATATATATGTTTATGTGTAGCAAACCACCCCCCAGTGTCAAGAAAAATATATACATATGTATTTCTTCACCATATTCCCCCTCCATCCTTTCACCAACTTTTGCGGCCTCATTCGCGTCGCCCAACATCCTCCGAACGATTCTTTCTTGCTCTACTAATTCGCTCATTCTTCCTCCAGCTCACACACGTCCCCCATTTTCCACTCTTTTCGTACGAAATGAAAAATTTGTGTCGCCCTCATTTTTCTCTTGCTCGCGGGCAAATCTCAAACGATTGAGTTTTGGATAAAGTTTTTCACGCCGTTCCCACTGCGCGACAACATTATCGTTAATTAACAATTTCATTCTCTGGTCGCCAAACTTTCGGTGGCTCGCGATATTTGGCTTCTTAGTGCACGCGAGCGAGCGCATTTTTTGAGGCTATCGAATTTTCTATCAATCGCACGACTCTCCCGGGCGCGGTTCCTTTTCCATTCATCTCGCGCAATCTCTCCTGCAAGCGAGACTTGTCTCTGTACTTCATTTTATACGGAGACAGGAAGAGAAAGATTTAAGAGATATTGCGAAACGGAATACCGCGTCAGATGGTTTGTGGCTGTAATTCCGTAGAAAAGTTTGGCCAAACTCGAATTGTGGTTACCGGAAGATCGTTAAAGTAGCGTCGAGAAGAAAAAAAACAAGGGCGCCTACTCCATTCGGAATTGGCAAATTGCCAGCATTAGTGGTGTTCCCTCTCATTCGTTTCATCGCAAACTTATGGCATCTACCGCGCTTTCCTTATTTCTTTTTTACTTGGACAAATTATTGCTCAAACTTTTCGGGCAAAAAAATAGCCTGACACCTCAAAGTTTATTTCGACATAAATTGCCGTTTTATCGAAGTTTTTCCAACGACCTGGATATCGATTTTATCGAATTCTCCGAGAAATAACGATTTTTGTATTTTTTGAAATAAAATTCTCAAAGTTTTCACGTTTTTTTTCACTCGTGGGGTAAATTTTCGACGATCGTTTCAACAAGAAGAATCAAGTTTTCCAAAAGGATATTCCACTCAAATATTTGAAATTGCATTTACACTCAATTTCTTTTTTACTTGGACAAATTATTGCTCAAACTTTTCGGGCAAAAAAATAGCCTGACACCTCAAAGTTTATTTCGACATAAATTGCCGTTTTATCGAAGTTTTTCCAACGACCTGGATATCGATTTTATCGAATTCTCCGAGAAATAACGATTTTTGTATTTTTTGAAATAAAATTCTCAAAGTTTTCACGTTTTTTTTCACTCGTGGGGTAAATTTTCGACGATCGTTTCAACAAGAAGAATCAAGTTTTCCAAAAGGATATTCCACTCAAATATTTGAAATTGCATTTACACTCAATTTCTTTTTTACTTGGACAAATTATTGCTCAAACTTTTCGGGCAAAAAAATAGCCTGACACCTCAAAGTTTATTTCGACATAAATTGCCGTTTTATCGAAGTTTTTCCAACGACCTGGATATCGATTTTATCGAATTCTCCGAGAAATAACGATTTTTGTATTTTTTGAAATAAAATTCTCAAAGTTTTCACGTTTTTTTTCACTCGTGGGGTAAATTTTCGACGATCGTTTCAACAAGAAGAATCAAGTTTTCCAAAAGGATATTCCACTCAAATATTTGAAATTGCATTTACACTCAATTTCTTTTTTACTTGGACAAATTATTGCTCAAACTTTTCGGGCAAAAAAATAGCCTGACACCTCAAAGTTTATTTCGACATAAATTGCCGTTTTATCGAAGTTTTTCCAACGACCTGGATATCGATTTTATCGAATTCTCCGAGAAATAACGATTTTTGTATTTTTTGAAATAAAATTCTCAAAGTTTCCACGTTTTTTTTCACGCGTGGGGAAAACTTTCGACGATCATTTCAACGAGAAGAATCAAGTTTTCCAAAAGGATATTCCACTCAAATATTTGAAATTGCATTTACACTTAATTTCTTTTTTACTTGGACAAATTATTGCTCAAAGTTTTTATCGACATAAATTGCCGTTTTATCGAAGTTTTTCCAACGACGTGGATATCGATTTTATCGAATTCTCTGAGAAATAACGAATTTTGTATTTTTAGAAATAAAATTCTCAAAGTTCTCACGTTGTTTTTCACTCGTGGGGCGAATTTTCGACGATCGTTTCAACGAGAAGAATCAAGTTTTCCAAAAGGATATTCCACTCAAATATTTGAAATTGCATTTGCACTTAAATGTAACACACTTGACTGTTGCGCTGCATTGGAAGGTAACGTTGTTGCCTGATGTAACTTTTGAAAGGTTGGAGCAAAAGGATCACGCAGAGTGGCTAGCCCCTTTGTCGCTTTTCGTCAGCAACGTCGTCACGTACAGCAGGAGAGAGGCAAAACCTCGGCTTTGCCAAAACCTTGACGACATTGAATACCAGATTTTTCACTGCTCCGTCTTTGTCTGCCCAGCAGCGTCGTTTTTCTCCGCTGTCTCTCTCTCGCGTCAGCATTCGAGCCCTTAAACTTTTCTCTCTGTTTTGCTCGCCCAGCTGTAATTGGAATACTCCGCTCCGTTCTCCATTACTCTTGGAAACTTTGCACAGTCTCCTCGACGTTTTTTCTTCTTCTCTTTTTCAATTTGTCCGCGAGTCTTTGAATTCCCTTTTGAAGAGTCAGCGATCGAGAGTCGAGGCGAAAATCTGGAGAGACGATAACGAGGACGTCTTCCAATTTTCACATCAACTGAGCCGCGTGATGGTTCGGCTTTCGGTAATTAAACATTTCGTGCATCCGGAATTAGAAAGGAATCAATTTCCATAGCTCGATTCTTCGGGACGTCTGGATGCTATTAAAAAATTGAAACATTGAGAAAGACAAAGTAAAGCTAAAATTTTATTCGATGGACGCGCGGAAACTCGAAAAGTTGACGCAAAAATGATGAAAAAAAAAAAGTAAAAATTTTATGTTTGTTTTTTTTTCGTTTTGGCAAGCTCATAATTTTCAGTGCTATTTGCGTTTGTACAGATGAAGAAATATTTGGCAAACGTTAGTGCAAAGCTTTTGAATCTTTGTTTACCACGCTGGAGCTGAATTTCTGCTGACAATTCTGCATATTCGAGAGGAATAAAAAAGCGAGAACGAGAGGGAGCGGGAATATGGAGAAATAAAAAGTACGATGAAGATCGGGCGGAGGGGGAGGGAAAGGGTAAAGAAAAGATAGAGAACAAACACGCTCTCGGCGGGATGAGAAAAAGGTTAAAAAATGTCTACAATGACGCGGAAGATCGAATAGGAATCCAATTCCCTCGGGGAAGTAGACTGAGACACACACAGCTTCACACTCTTGTATACACAGGTATACACAGTCACAGAGCATGATCGAGGAGTAAGATAGAAATAGCTGTGGGGATAAGAACGAGACGAGATGCGGTCGCGCATCTTATGTGACGCTCCTCACCAGCACAGAGGAATCCCTCTTGAGGATCGTATAACGGAGAGACTGAAATTCCACAGACCCAAAACTCCCTAAGGGACTTTGTTTTCGTCTTTGGCCGGAGGAACAACGAGTCTGGGCACCATCATCCTTTCTCTGAATCGTCTCGTTCCCATTTCTCATCAATCCAGCTCGCTCCTCAGCTCGCACAACAAGAACAAAAAGCTTTCCTCCATTTTCCAAAATATTTGAAACATCCTGTAGAAAGACAATTTCCTGTTAAAAATCACACACTGCAAATAAAATTTTGTTAAAAATCCTCGATATTTTGTTGAACACGGTGAACTTAATAATTTTTGAAAAATTTAAAATTTTCGTTATTTTGGCAGTACATTTGGTTTCTAATGAAATTGTCAGCAAAATTTACGATTCGAACGACAAAAATTTGCTACCGAAGAGACTTTCCAGAATATTTCTTGCTGCGAGGACACAATTTTTAGGATTATTCAAAAAAAAAAAACGTTTAGTTGAACGTATCGAACAGAATATCGATCTTTTCCAACAAAATTTTGTTTTCAGTGCAAAATACGTGCAAAAAATAAAACAAAGTTTACAAAAAAAAAGGGAGCACGATTGTGAAACTGTGAATGGAGCAGTTAAAAGTGGTCGAAGTACGCGACCGAAATTTCGGTGTTTACGTTTACCGGTACCTTCGATTTTTAGTGCTCAATCGGAAACTTTAGTTCGAAATAAAAGGTACGAATTTGAGTCGAGCGTTCAAAAGAAGATTTTCGATCAGAGCTTTTCGTTAAACATTCATCGTTTATGCTGGTACACAGACATTTATCTGTATGTATGGAATTCGAAATCGAGAGCAATGTCGCTTCAATGCTTCGTTCTCGTTTTCCCTCTCTCCGTTTTTCCACTCGATATATACCTTTGCTTTTTGTTGCACTCTGCTTTGTTTCGTTTTCTCGTTCGTTGCTTCCTCTACCTCTCGTCGATTTCGGAAGCGAGGCAAAAAACTCAAACTTGCCATTCTAAAAGTTGCGTGTTTGCACGCCACATTCGTGCAGGCCAAGGGTATTAGCTATTGTACTGGAAAATACAATCAACCCCTCTACTTGTAAAGAGCTGTTGCAAAAGTATAGCTCGACTTTTGCTTATCCGTGGAAATAAACATTTCTGCAACAACCCGTTGGTAGGAAATCAATCGTCCGCGATGAAAATTGTGAGGACGTAACAGCACGATATTTGCGAGGAGGGTGCGATGATATAATTTCCCATTTTCCACCAGAAACTGTCGAACAGAATACTTGAAAGTCGAGCAATCGATTTGTCACTAAAAAAATGTCGCAACGTCGCTTTATTAAATTTCTTTCGATTCAGAAAGATTCTCATCGTCATTTTCCATAAAAATGAATTTTTTCATATTCAAGATTAATAAATATCGTCGCTAATATTTCTATACGAACGCTATTCACGACACAACGCAAAAAATGGCAAAAAGAGAATCGAAAAATGATCGCGAGTGGATAAACTCGAGGGACGAAAGCTCGAATTTTTTTTTCTACTTTTATAAAAATTTTATGAACATCGTTAGTCTGTTTTGATAATTTTTCGATTTGAATCCTCGTCCCAAGGTGTTTTAAGATTTTACTCAGCCTTTTTGTGTCCAACGTCTCTTCGTCTTTGACTTGCGGTCAATTTTGCCAGAATCGTCAACGATAAAGAGAGATATTTGATCAATTAGCCATGAAGCTGTGTCAACGATGAAAGAGTGCGAAAGCGTTGTAACGGCATGAAAGAAATTCGAATAAATACACTGAAAACAAAATTTTGTTAGAAAATATCGATATTTTGTTCGATACGTCCAACTAAACGGTTTTTTTTTAATAAACCCAAAAATTGTGTCATTGCAGCAAGCAATATTCTAGAAAGTCTCTTCGGACGCAAATTTTTGTCGTTCCAATCGTAAATTTTGGTGACAATTCCATTAGAAACCAAATATATTGCCAAAATAACGAAAATTTTGAAATTATCGAAAAATATTTAGTTCACCGTGTTCAACAAAATATCGACGATTTTTAACAAAATTTTATTTCCAGTGTAATTACGTACCTGCGTGTATACAAACCTGACGAACGAGAGAGGGAGAGAGAAAGGAGTTGGCGTTCAGTAGGATTGTAAATAGAGGTCATTCGTAAGGAGAATTAATCCCCCTGTTCGTGAATCCACCCTCGAAAAGCAACCCGAACCCTCGTTATCTGTGCTCGACCATTGCAGCAGCAACGCTCAGAGCCACATACATTCTCTCGGTTGGGTAAATCGATGCACATACTGCACGAACCCTGCCCAAAAAACTTGCGCGTGCTAATGTACCAGCGACTCGGAACCATAAATTTAGTCGGTTCATTTTCCATTGCAGCAGCTCCTTAAACATCGAAATCCACGCATCGTGACGTTTTTTTAAATTTTAATAAAAAGCTTTACCAAAAAAAAAGAAATTGCTCAGGGCTCGAGGACGAAAATTGAATCATTCGAAAACGACGAGATTGTTTTTGATTAATGTCAGAATCATCCAAGTTTCAACAGACGGTTGGTTATTAATTATGAAATACATTTGTCCTCCATAATTAATTACCATTCATTATTCGTAATGATTCGTGCAGCATTCTCTCTATTATTTTGCTCGAATTTTCATCCTAATAGGGTCGTTGTGAATTCAATGAATTAGGAATGGATTTCTGTATACGTAGAAGTCAGCGAATCTGCACGTATTATCGTCAAAATTACAACTCATTATTTGGCTGCTCGCGCGTTCTGGATTTCATTTGAAAGAAAAAATTGATTGGATACAGAAATCCAATTGAAAGCATGAAACGTACAAAATGACAGCATTTTGTTCACGCACTGAAAACATAATTTTGTTGTAAAAGATGAATATTTTGTTCGATACGTTCAACTAAATGTTTCTTTGAATAATCCCAAAAATGTTGTTAATGCAGCAAGAAATATTTTAGAAAGTCTCTTCGGAAGCAAATTTAAGTCGTTCCACTCGTAAATTTCGCTGACAATTTCGTCAAAAACCGAATATACTGTCAAAATAACGAAAATTTTTAAATTATCAAAAAATATTTAGTTCACCGTATTTAACAAAATATTGACGATTTTTAACAAAATTTTATTCTCAGTGGGAAAGATTATTCACCGTATAGCAATTAATAAACTTCACTCAAAATAACTCGCTGCTCTCTGCACATGTTGCACAATTATTTTATCGCAAAAGTCAAAGAAAATATATCGATTACAAAAATCCCCTCTATACCAAATCGAGGTTTTTCTGAGCCCAGTTAAAAAGGTCTCGGAGTTTCTCGATCTCCATCAGCCTTTCTTATGCAGCACGCAATAACCTCGAGAAAACTTTTTCTCTAGGATCATGTGGCAATTATTTTAAAAAAATCCGGTGGCTACACGTAACCTGGAAATTATTATCCGGCTGGATGAATTATGTCGCGAGAGAGATTTTAATAAGATTTCGTACACGACATGTTTCGGAACTTGAGCATGTGCGATGCACATGCGGCTTATCAAGAAGCATGAACCCTTCTTCTAAATACACATCCCCATGCATGTATTCGTCTGGAAATAAAGCTCTGGATATATCCATATTTTGCATTAAATGAAAATTCGTATTTTCATATGCAGCCTCGCATAATTATTCAGTGTTCTCACGTGTCAACAATGTTTATACGTAATATCTTCTATTCCCATTTGTGCGAGGCTAATACGTGACTGTACTTTATCAAATACACACATGTGGAGAAAGATCGAGGAGAATAAGCAAAAGTTGTTTAGCAATCGCCCGCACCTTGCTGCGCCAGCACGTGTTGGTGCCAAAATACAACAACGTCACGTACGAATTTAAGGGGAAAATAAAGGTATACAAATGCAGGGGCAGAAACACTCTCAACATCCCTGTGAGCCTGCCGACCCTCGTTTCGGATTAATTGCGACCAGAGTTCACCGATTGTTTACTTATTTCGACTTATGTGTGTGCACTCTGGATTTCATCAGCGACTGAATTTGCACTCTCGGTGCGTGAAAAAAAAAATAAAAAAATAAATAAATAAACCAAATGAGAGTGTACGATGGATCGGGTGGAGATAAAATAAGTACAAAGTTTTCCTTTTAATCTATAGGAACAACTCGAGAGATGGATGAAAAGCTCTGAAGAAACAATTTGGCTTTGACAAGCTACGAGCCAATGCAATTTTCGGTTCAAACTTTTTTTTTCAACTTTTCATCCATTGAAAAGAAAAAAGTCCTCGCTACGAAACTCTCAGGAAAGAATTTTTTGTGTTGGCGGAATTTACCAGAATTCAAGAAAATTTTGTGCTGTGACTTATTAATTAATTTTGAATTTTTTTTTTTTTATTTACTGTTTGACAGGGAGAAAAAAATTTTCATGCATTTTTATGGTCAGTGACGGAGATAGTATTTGCTAATAAAGAAATATGCTATTTTTATTATTAATTGGATGAAATATCGATGGCACAACTTTGCGAGAGGCTCTACTAACGAAAAAAGTGTAAATCGTACGCAGTTCATTATTTTCTGTATAGTGATTTATCATCTCGTTACGGCGGTAGGATTTGCAAGAGATTTTACGAATCACAAAGTCTGTTGCAAGAGTAATCAATCTTTTGCTTCAACTAGATATTTCCCGAGCTGTTGAACAACGCAGGTTTATACGATCGTTAAGCTCTTATCGCCAAGAGTTGTTGGAGGTCACGCTAATTAACAGATATCTTGCAAACTTTCCAACCTTTTATTTCATTCTTTACGTGCTGTCTGTTATTTTTCCAACTTTTTTTCACCTTCGCAGCTATTAAGTTTTTCGCTTCGCCACGTTCTCTCGTGATCCCTTCGATAATTTTCTCATCGACGATCCCTCGACGGTAAATTTTCTTCGCATCAAAATAATTATCGAGAGCAAGCATTTATTTTAGAATTTAGAAAACCGACACGTTCGGTCAAAATTTATCTCTCCGCCAATTGTTGTTGCTCGAAAAATGATTTTTAATTACTCCGACGATTTAATTTAATCGACATTTTATTTATTTTGTATTTTAAACGAGAATTACCGAAAAACAATTAATGTCGCACATATGTCTCACACATTTTTGCACACGTGTTCCTGATTCGGTTGAAATGAAAATTTGATAGGATTGTTCGTGACGGTATGAAATGCGAAATTCGAATCGGTTCGAAAGGCTCTGCGTCAAATGATATTCTGTATCGTGGCATTTATGGCGATTTATAGGCTATAAAATCTGGAGCGAAGCGAGCATGGTGTTGCCAAACTATCAGCCTCGCGATGTCTATACACACATGTATATATATGCGGAGATAATACATTGTTTTAATTGCTATTGTGTGACATAGAGGAGCCGATTACGCATAATGGAACTCAATGAAATTCGAGCTCGTCGCGAATCAGAATTCCATCTCCTCGTCTCCGCTCTAAATTGACAATGTTTCCAACGCATTTTCCAACGCTCGTAATTCTCTAGGTACATACCTTTTTTTAATGGGTCATCGGATCCTTGCGAGCAGGCTAAAAGAATCTCTACCATCATCATGAATAATCCACTTAGCGTGTTTTCCTAGGAAAGAAAAAAAAACAACAAATAGAAGGGAAACATCCCTCGGTCATTTTTATTAGCATCGAATTACCGTAACTTGAATATTCCTCTTTAACTATTCGCGCTCGTCAATATATCGGCTAATTAAATCCATGAATATTTTATAATCCAAAAAAATTAACTCCACCTTTTTCCATCGTAGCTCATGAATAATCAAATTAACAAATTGACTTGTGGCTGCAATGTGTAATCACTTTTGCTGCTCGTACTTTTTTTTCGCCCCCCTCCCTCGATTTCCATAAGATTTGAATTTTAAATTCCATCGAGTATCGCGTATGGTCATGATGAAAATATTAATTAGTCTAAATTACTGTCAACAACAATTTTTCTTTATTTTATCAAAAAATTTTAAGTTGGATCATAAATTTCTAAATCGTATGGCCAAGTTTGTCTCGAGTATTACGCAAAGACCAAGTCCCTTGCCTCTTCCTTAGGCACGTTAGCCACGGATCGTGAGGAGGACGAGGATACACTGGAAATAAAATTTCGTTAAAAATCGTGGATATTTTGTTGAACACGGTGAAGTAAATAATTATTAAAAATTTCAAAATTTTCGTTACTTTGGCAGTAAATTTTGTTTCTAATGAAATTGTCAGCCAAATTTACGATTGGAACGACAAAAATTTGCTTCCGAAGAGACTTTCTAGAATATTTCTTGCTGCGAGGACACAATTTTTGGGATTATTTTTAAAAAAACTTTTAGTTTAACGTATCGAACAAAATATCCATCTTTTCCAACAAAATTTTGTTTTCAGTGTACGCTCGATCGTTATACGATTTTTTGATGCAACGAAAAAGATAAATATTCATATCTGCAAAGAGGAAAAAGCCACAGACTCGAAAACACTCGCAATCGAAAAATGAAAAAAAAAACAAACTCGAAACTGAAACATTTTCCAAAACGCTGTAATTATCAAGTTTATGCAGCAACGAAATTTTCATTCCAATCGCGTACACACAACTTATGGTATATATTGAATATCAAATTCCCATTGGACACTCGTTCTTCCTTAAGGCCATGCACTGGTTGTTATTCAGCTCTAGGTCCCTCGATGATTCGACACAATTCTCAAAGTTTAAGTGCCATGGTGCACTCGAAATATATGTGTTTTCGTGTCGTTCGCATATATTCAAGTTCGCAGAGTTATACGGGAATTAAATTACCGAATTAATGTAATAACAATGTCGAAGAGGTTCGTAGAGGAGGAGAGAAAGATCTTAGCCCCCTCGATCGTGTTGGGCAGCAGGCGACGGAGCTCGTCTCCAGGGAATTTCCGGAATATATGGCCATGCAACTATTTCGAGTGCGTAAAGCTGCTCTCGGTGTCGGAAGAGCGTGCGGGCAATGTGCTCGATATATTGTACGCGTGCAGTAACATACTTCGACACTTGGGAGCGCGTTGATAAGGGACGCGCAGTCGAGAAGCGAAACGATTTAATATTCGCGCGTCTACACGGAGGAAAAGAAACAGTTAATATCACAGTATAAATTGCTTAAAAAACCGGGAACCACATTTAATTTTACAGTAAAATAGAGTAATGTATATTCTGTCCTCCAAAAATGATGAATTTCCCTGTAAAAACTGTGATTTTCACAGTTAGACTGGCTTGTTCACAGTTTAGTACTGTCAATGTGCCATTGTACCCAGTAAAATTGCTCTGATGTAAAATTAACATAAGATCACTGATTTTCATACTGTACGCAGCTGCAAAAGTTACAGTGTACACTGTATTGAGTACAGGGTGATTGATTCAATTTTACAGTGTGGCACATGGTAGTTTTACTTTTCTTCCGACAGTTTGTGACGTTACCTGTACACTTTGAGATTTTAACAGTTTACACTAGTTTATTTACATTTTGATACTGTGCAAAAATCAGTGTTCTCAGTAATACCTGCATGAATTGTGTCAATTCATGCAGGTATTACTGGCGCATTCCCCAACTGTCAAATTTCAAGTTTTGATAAATTGAAAATACAGTGTTTGAATTGTTAAAATCGGTTAAAATTTACTTTGGACTGCACTGTAATTTGAGCACTGTGTTTCAGTCAATATCGCAGTGCAATCGCTTCGAGTCCAATGCGAACTGTGTACCACTGTGTTATAAAATGTTTCTTTTTCTCCGTCTATGGCGTCTAAGAAATAGCAGGAGGAGTAACGTCGGGATTCGAAACGTGGAAATGGTGTAAGCGGATTAAAATCTTTTTGTGTCTCTCCATTAACGACTTTACACTCGAGCCTTGTCCGCATAGTTGTGGATTTTAGGCTGAAGATAAAATTGGAGTGATTGGTGACCCGGCGGTGGGGTTAACGTCCGAAAGAATCGTCGATCATCGGATTCTGGGCAATGGAAATAAAATGCAGAGAAAAGTTAAGTAGCAAAATCGTAATCGTGATAAACAAATTTCGAAACGTTACCGTCCAATCGTATTTGCCGGTATCGCGCGCGAGACCACCGCGATACCGCGCGTTCGTATATTAATGATCGAATAAACAAAGCCGAAAATAACAACATACTTCAGAGATAATAACGTGTTGGCCGATGAGCATATTTTTCGGGTCAGGAAAGCTTTGCCAATAAACCCCAAAGATATAGAGCTTTAAAATGAGAGTGCTGGAACAAGCCGCGGTGGTAATTAGGTCACTCTGCTATATACACGCATATATCACGTTGGTGCTTGTTTCCCATTTTCTCTATTTTATCTCGCCCACTCCGAGAGCATTTCACTTGCTCGCGTATAACAATCTCGACCTATTCGCAGCCAATTAGTGGCTAAAACGACGCTTGAAAATATACGCGAAGCTCGCAGGAGTCGCGCACATATATATATAAACATCGACAAAACTCATGAAAGAAATTTCAGAGAAAAAAAACGAAGCATGTTGGCGAGTTGTGGAATGAAATATCAAACGTATATATGTTTATATCGAAAGCGGTGTGCGCGTGAGTGGATCTCGACGTATCAGCTGTGAATATCGATTCGAAATGAAATTAATTCAGCTCACCAAACGATAAACAACGAAAGAGGAATCAGCGATGAGATTGTACGAATAATATCTATCGTGTATACGGATACACCAAATATATATACGGCATGCATATCATATAGATACGATCACGCTGGAGCGAGCGACAGAACTGATGGAACCGAGGAACAAGCGCGATAAGGACTCCAATTAATTGTGACATGGAAAACATTCGCTCGAAGCCTATTGGAGAATTCTATAGGGAGAAATACATGCAGCTCGTTGCAGAGCATCAAAATGTCCAAACATCCCGATACAAGTCGTCGCGACTATTTTTCTCACTGTTATTCACTAGATTACTTGCTTCGCTACTTTCCTGAATATCGATTTTCCCAAAATGCACGGAGAGAAATGCCGAGAAATTTATATCACATATTACTATGCCACACTGAAAACATAATTTTGTTGAAAAAGATGAATATTTTCTTCGATACGTTCGACTAAATGTTTTTTTGAATAATCCCAAAAATTTTGTCAATGCAGCAAGAAATATTTTAGAAAGTCTCTTCGGAAGCAAATTTTAGTCGTTCCACTCGTAAATTTCGCTGACAATTTCGTTAGAAAGCAAATATACTGCCAAAATAACGAAAATTTTGAAATTATCAAAAAATATTTAGTTCACCGTATTCAACAAAATATCGACGATTTTTAACAAAATTTTATTCTCAGTGCACCATAGTTTTCTGGTGAGAGTGTCGTCCCTCTGAGAAATTTTAGCAAAAACATAGTAATTTTTATTCAAACTCCATCGGAAATGGCGGAAATTTGACATTTTTCGCCCAATTTTAGATGAAGAATTACTATGTTTTTGCTCAAATTTACCGGAGGCACGAAACTGTCACTAGAAACCCATAAATCATAGTAATTTGTGATATAAATTTACCCGCATTTCTCTCCAAGTGGTCTAAGCCTGAGAGCTGTTTTGAAAATTATTTCAATTTTATCATTGCGTTGATTTAAGGTAGTGGCGTGGGTTTTAGAATTAAATGTTATTTGGTACATTAGTAGATTACGATTAGAAAACGAGGCAGTCAAATTTTCAAGAGACTACAGAGAACTAGAAAAAAAATATCTCGAGTTTTATGATAAATCTCAGTTTTCCAACTATTTTTCAATTAATATTTATCAATTCTTAAGAGAAATCACAATTTTTATTGTAAAATACAATGAAGTGTATGAAATTGATAAATTCATGAAATTACCAATGCGAATGTTTTTTTTCTGGTTTTCTGTAGCTTCTCGAAAATTTCACTCGTTCTTCTTCGTATCATAATTGGCTACTGTACGAAATTTTATTAAATTCTGAACGATGACTCTAAAACCGACAGTACTACCTCAAAATTTTCGCGTTGCTCTGTTATGGACAAGGAATGTATCGATAATTCGATTCTATTTCATGAATTTCTGATTTTTTTTTTTTTTTTTTCCAATCATTTCGAAAAAATGTTGAAATAATTTGCAGAATCTACAAACTCCCATGGAGCGTCGAAAACAACGTTTTCTGGCGCCGCTATTTATTGGGATATGTGGACCATAGAAACTTTGGCATTTACCGCACAGATCGAACAAACCTGCTGGCATGATTCCAACTCGTGCTACATTTTTCAATATCAGACCCCGAATTTTTCTAATACTTCACATACACTGAAAACATAATTTTGTTGAAAAAGATGAATATTTTGTTCGATACGTTCGACTAAATGTTTTTTTGAATAATCCCAAAAATGTTGTCAATGCAGCAAGAAATATTTTAGAAAGTCTCTTCGGAAGCAAATTTTAGTCGTTCCACTCGTAAATTTCGCTGACAATTTCGTTAGAAAGCAAATATACTGCCAAAATAACGAAAATTTTGAAATTATCAAAAAATATTTAGTTCACCGTATTCAACAAAATATCGACGATTTTTAACAAAATTTTATTCTCAGTGTACCGATCGGTCTCTCATTTCATGTTTTTTTTTTCTTGTTAGTTTTTCTTTCTTTCTCAACGTTGTTCAGACTCCCAGGAGTCTTCATGGGACGTCGAGCTTGACAATATAGTATCGGGAAGCCGAGTCTCGGGCCAACAAAAAAAAAAAGTAGTCAGTATCGAATCCACAGGATCCTGCTTCTAGAATAATTTGAATCCGCATCAAGGAGCCATGATCGATCGAATTTTGTCAATGTGCTTTTAGCTCCTCGTCTGTGTGCCAAAAACAGTTTTTTTTTCTATTCTCATGTAAGTGCATGTGTGTGTGTGTGTGTGTCTGTGCGATGACTTTGCTGTGACGAAGCTCGCGACGCTGACACCGGTCACGTGCCCGGACGTGGATCAACTGCTGAGGTTTCCTCTTTACCACACACTCGTCCAGCACCTCTCACCATCGACCATCGTCTTTTCTCATCGCACCGCTCCTTTTCTTACTCTCTCACTTTCTCTCCGTTCTCTCTCTTCAACGTTCTTTATATATATATCTCTCTCTCTCTTTTCACTACATCCTCGCGAACTCAAAGGTTGCCTCGAGCCCACAAAAAGTAGTTTACACGTATACCACGTTGGCCTACTTTTAACAAGCACTACGTACACAACAGAGTTCTCATCCCCCGCCGGCACAATGGCACAAAAATCACACTAGAGCTTTATCTTTTTTTTGTTGTTGTTTGAAAAAAAATGTTCGTTTAGATCGACGAGGTCTGTTAATTTGTCCGCCATGGATAATTTTCTTTTATTTCACAATAATTATTCGTCAAATTGTGGCGAATAAGATTTCAAACGGATTTGATTAAGGTATAACTATCGCAGAATGGGTTGATTTAGGATTTTCTTGAAATTTAGTGTAAATATTCTTGACATTAAAACGAACAACTTTCCTATGAGACGAAACATTTTCTGCCGTCTAGAATTTGAGATATTTCATTTCCAATTTTATATTTTTCCCATCTAAACGCATGTAAATTGAAGTGACGTTTCGTTAAAAAAGTTGCAAGAAAAAACAAAAGAAACGCGACTTCAATTTACATGCGTTTAGATGGGAAAAATATAAAATTGGAAATGAAATATCTCAAATTCTAGACGGCAGAAAATGTTTCGTCTCATAGGAAAGTTGTTCGTTTTAATGTCAAGAATATTTACACTAAATTTCAAGAAAATCCTAAATCAACCCATTCTGCGATAGTTTATAATCGCATCGCGTAAGAATTGGGACAAATTTTATTCATTCCTCTTCGGGGGCTTCGGACTCTTCGGGCAGTGCTTTTTTTTTTATTAACATCCCCTGATTTCTGCGGTGTCCCAAAATCCCAGTGAAATATACGATTCGACGAAGCGTAAGTTTTGCTGCGGTTCCAAAAAGGTCGATGGAAATTCAGACGACCCTCGTTTGCCTGACGCGCGACCACAAATCTCGGGGAATGCTTGAATACACACGGTTGACCTCTTTTTTCTCTTGTGCAGAAAATTTGCACCCCTCGTACCAAAGCCCACAGCGAAATGAGGTCAGCGAAGAAAAGCGTGTTTTTTTTCTTTCTTTCTTATTGCAGGAAACGAGAGAATCGGTTTTCCGGCTTTTTCTTGAAAACTCGAGACGCGTAAATCTTTTATTTTATCCATTGTCAAAACTTTACCCTGGGGGCAGATTATCAGAAGCTCTGCTAAGTCTCAGTGCCAAACTGTACTCTTGTTAAATTCTCCTGCACAAAACGCGCTCCCCATTCAGATTTCTTATCTCCAGAAAACAAAACTTCTGTGAAACATTTTTCTGAGAGTCGTGAGACATCTCCCTCGACGCCCTGCTACGTATGCCCATGAAAAAAAAATTCTCCGCACACGGAAGAGCACGAATAAAAAAAAAATCATCTCTAAAAAAATTTTTTTTTGATTCGAAGGAATTTTGGAAAATTGGAAAAAGAATAAACAATGCTAAAATGCTAATAATAATAAATAAAAATGACTTTCCCGGATCAACGAGATGTTATTCGTACTTTTCGTCCGTTCCGTTGATAAAAAAAAAAATAAAGTCAACCACTGCATAGTGCCGCGTTCATTTCTCGAAGAAATTCTTCTCCGTTGAGGCAAATCTTCTATTTTTCTCTTTTATGCACGTATTTCGTTTTTACTACATTTTTTGTTCTCTCCATCGGTGGTTTCGAGGCTTTCGCATTGAGTAAGAAAAACACACATCGCCGCGACCAGTTTCTTGTGGTTTTCGCGGGTCTATGGAGCGCTCTTGTGAGGCTGCTGTGATACACGAAATTCGAAGCTTGAATCTGGTCGAAAAAACAAAGAAGGAAGGGAGGAGGATATACAGAGAGTTCCGTGCAACATGAGAAGAGATAAACTTCACTCTGCATTCACATAGAAATTCGTACATGAAAGCACCGCTCTTTATGTATTATTCTGTCTGTCGTGTGTCCGTGAGTTTTTCTTTTTCGGAATGCGCCACTGGCATAGCTTTTATACGTCCGGGCACTTTTCTCATTCGCGTATTTTTCCTTAAATCGCTCCGGTATCCTTTTTACTGCAGTACAAAGCAACGTTTTTTACTTTTCCTAAACATTCGGAATGACAAAGGTTTGTTCTAAATATTTAGAAAATTCTCATTGCCGACAACATTTCAATGGTTTGTTTTTTTTTTCGCTCGAGAATGAAAATGGATTTTGTAGAATTCATTAGGATTTCAAAGTCTTTACCTTCTCCCAAAATCTTCGAGCTTATTCGAGACATTCATCACTAATGCCATGCGATCGCATGTGAGGAAAATTCTCGCGGAGAAACTTTGAATTTCCCTCGAGATGCGCACATTGGCACAGAAATATATCGAATGGTAATGCATAAACCGGTTTTATTCTTCTACTTCATTTCGGCATATTTTTATTCCTTCAACGTTTCCTGGATAAAAACTATAAATAACAATTCGTGGGCAGTAATATATTCGAATCTTGACACGCGAGGGAGTCTTGCGAGGCTTTGCTACGTGCACGAACGAAAACGATCGGTCTGTGCCAAGAGGCAAAGATCGAAAGAGCACGGAAGAAAGAGGATAGAAAAAAAGCACGAACAGAGCTCTCGGAACATTGGCGATTGTCTGGCCAAAGTATGATATCGCGTGCCATACAAATCGCTGAACCGTTAACTCCCGAAGTCGTTCAACTCTCGGGTTTAAGATTCCTCGGCGAATGGCTCGAGAAAAATATGAGGTAGAAAGGGAATATCCTCGGATGAGATCGAAGCTGTACAAAAATGTCATTTAGCGGAATTTGTGATTATCGAGACGTCGATATGTCTCGGAAAATGATTTTTAATTATTTTCATCCTCATTATTGAGGTAATTATTTTTCTTCGAAGCTCCAGCTCGAAATTTGAGGTAAAGTTCAAATTTTCATGTTAATATTCTGAAGGATTTATTATTCTTCTTGGAAAAACCGTATGAACGATGATCGAGTCCACATTGACGGAGTCTCACTGCCGTAGAGCCATTTTAAACCTTTTTTTATTTGCAGCTTGTCGTAAAAAGCTCATTCGGTTAGTCGAAGGAAAGGGCTGAGGGACATACGAAGGAAAAAGATAGAAGATAAGCTTAAATGGCTTATCTCGTAGGGTACAAATGCTTCTCGGTGTCTTTCGAAACGGAGCAGGGCTCCTCGATACTGCTAGACACTAAATTGAATGGCGAAATGAGGGGAAATTAGGGCAAACGAGAACGAAGGCTACGAACAACGTTGAACCGGAGGGTCCAAGTAAAACGGTACATGGGGATTGGATGAGCTACGTATTGGGATATCCCGTACGTCAATTTACTTCAATCCCCATCTTTTCTTTTTATCTCTTCCTTACCCTCGAGGCTGCGCTTTTTTTTAACCAGACATTGCTTTCCATTAGAATGCAATGAAATTTTCATACTTTTCTGTCGCGATTATCTTTTTCGCAGTTCACGTGACCGATTATTTTGATTACACTGAAAACAAGATTTTGTTGAAAAAGATGAATATTTTGTTCGATACGTTCGACTAAATGTTTTTTTGAATAATCCCAAAAATTTTGTCAATGCAGCAAGAAATATTTTAGAAAGTCTCTTCGGAAGCAAATTTTAGTCATTTCACTCGTAAATTTCGCTGACAATTCCGTTAGAAACCAAATATACTGCCAAAATAAGGAAAATTTTGAAATTATCGAAAAATATTCAATTCACCGTATTCAAAAAAATGTCGACGATTTTAAACAAAATTTCATTCCCAGTGCATGACAAAATGAATTTTATTCGTCCATTTATTTGCTAAAGAAAAATCGTTGAAGAAATAAACTGCGTGGACAGAAACGTTGACAAATTTATTTCACAGACTTGTTCGATTTTNTTAATATTTTGTTCGATACGTTCGACTAAATGTTTTTTTGAATAATCCCAAAAATTTTGTCAATGCAGCAAGAAATATTTTAGAAAGTCTCTTCGGAAGCAAATTTTAGTCATTTCACTCGTAAATTTCGCTGACAATTCCGTTAGAAACCAAATATACTGCCAAAATAAGGAAAATTTTGAAATTATCGAAAAATATTCAATTCACCGTATTCAAAAAAATGTCGACGATTTTAAACAAAATTTCATTCCCAGTGCATGACAAAATGAATTTTATTCGTCCATTTATTTGCTAAAGAAAAATCGTTGAAGAAATAAACTGCGTGGACAGAAACGTTGACAAATTTATTTCACAGACTTGTTCGATTTTTATTACACACGAAGGTTGGAAAAAATTAACATCCGGTTGGACTTTCGCACCTCAAATCCAGTAACACATTCCAAGCGTCCATCTTTGTATTCCGTCTCTTTCGCTCGAGGAATTACATAAATCGAATAAAGGCAGAACGAACGCGATTGGAAGTTACAGAGTAGATGAAGGTCCGTCCGATTTTTCTCACTGATATATAACGTAGGTCGGATTTTCAGTGATTGAGAGATAGCGAAAAAGATAAAAGGGGATAGAAACAGAGAGGGAAATGTGAATTTTCCAGATAGCACTTACTTTTCGTGCTATATATCGCATGTGTATCCGCCTCTGAGAGGAATCCCTATTTCACGCGTTTCGCGATACACATACATACAAATATATGAGAATCCATGCTTCGTTACCTCTCCGTATTGGATGATTTACGCGAAATGGCATCCAGGATCGTATAGAGTTCAATTACTACTGAATCCAACTAGACCGCGCCAGCAGGATCGATCGAGTTTGCTTGTAGAGAGCTTTTCTCTGTAGTGGTCTACGCAATCCTTGGCGAAACAATCCTTTCAGCGTCATGTGTAGATGGACCAATGTACCAGGAGTCCGATTACGTCTCGCATTCAAAACGATGCAAAGAGGAAAAGCGTAACGTTGAAAACTGCACAGAGGAGAAGAGGAGAATATAACGAACGATGGAGGCAAACGAAACAAGAGAAAATGGAATGGATGGACGCGTACGAGTGGAAGTTAAAATCTTCCTACGCTATTCTGTTGAATTAAAATTCTAATGAAATCGATCACTTCACAAGACCGTTCTGTGACACCACTACATATGCACTGAGAATAAAATTTTGTTAAAAATCGTCGATATTTTGTTGAATACGGTGAACTAAATATTTTTTTATAATTTCAAAATTTTCGTTATTTTGGCAGTATATTTGCTTTCTAACGAAATTGTCAGCGAAATTTACGAGTGGAGGGACTAAAATTTGCTTCCGAAGAGACTTTCTAAAATATTTCTTGCTGCATTGACAAAATTTTTGGGATTATTCAAAAAAACATTTAGTCGAACGTATCGAACAAAATATTCATCTTTTTCAACAAAATTATGTTTTCAGTGTGACATAATTCCTGAAACACGCCAGTGGCATACGTCACTCATATCTGCAGCTGAGAGAAATGAATTTTTTCAGCTAGCCCAACAATCGGAGAAAATAAAACGTAAAACAAGAAATTTATATTCTCATCAACAAGTTTTAAGTGGGCAAGAAGAAAAATGAATGTGGTAGAGCTCACTGGAGTTTTTCCAGTGATTCAGGAATGCTTGAAATTCACTTGCCTCCTACTATAGCAAACTATATACACAACGAAACACTCTCAACTCTGTTTGGATCGCAAGTACTGTGTTAAACTTTTCTCGTGCATTCGTAATAAAGTTACACTCTGGAGCTAATTAACGTGATCCCTAATTGTAGGATAATGCTCCCCAATTAAGCAACCGAAGCGGAAACACATCCTTCAATATTTTTGTCATTTTTACATCGTCTTTGCCATATTTATTCATTTTTATTGTTCACGCGTGCAGCCTAGTTGTATATGAGCCATTCCACCCCCTCATACAGTATTGCACTTTGTCTGTTCCTACTTCCGCATGATCTGGCGAGATGCAGTTTTCCCATACAGCATGGCATTTGCGAGAAACCCAAAAGCTGCCAATGTCCAAATTTTGTTAAAAATCGTCGATGTTTCGTTGAACACGGTGAACTAAATATTTTTTGATATTTTCAAAATTTTCGTTATTTTGGCAGTATATTTGGTTTCTAATGGAATTACCAGCTAAATTTACGATTGGAACGACAAAAATTTGTTTCCGAAGAGACTTTCTAGAATATTTCTTGCTGCGATGACACAATTTTTGGGATTATTCAAAAAATCGTTTAGTCGAACGTATCGAACAAAATATCCATCTTTTTCAACCAATTTTTGTTTTCAGTTTTTCTTGCGTACGAAATGGTTTGCGAGCCAAAGTTCATTTTAGAAAGTCACTACAAATTGACTAAATAACAACATACTCTAAATCCAAAATTTTCCGAGCCAATCTATATTTTTAATATAATAAACAAAATTGCAAAAGAGTTTTACGATCGATTTATTTGAAAAACTAAATGAAGCTTCTTCGACGTTACATAAAAGTGTATGCAAAGTTTTAAGAGGCTTCACCATTTGGAAATGGAAATATTTAATGTTGAAAGTTGAAACTTTTAACACACGCTCTTGTGAGAAACTACTAAAAATAGTGATTTTCATAAATAAATATCTCGACTTCTACATGATGATACCTCTTGAAATTCCGCGAGCTATTAGATGCCACTATTCTCTTCGTACGGTTGAAATTTAAAGGAATTCTATCGATAGAATGTTTTGCATACAAGGTCCTTAAGGAAATTTCATTGTTGCCTGAAGCATGTTAGATTAGACATGGATAAAGATATGGAGATAGTGAGCCATGCAGACTTGCGTATATACAGATCGCGGGGACGTACAATTCTGTAAGGATTATTAAGTGACTGACTCGTAAAGGACGATGTCCTGATGAGACTGCATAGTAGAAGTTGAATTAAAATTCAAATTAAACCACGAGATAGTGCGAGGCATGAAGATATCGCCCGAGGAGTATTCCGCAGAGCACACCGTCCCCGTAGAGTATCTTGTTCACTGAATTGCTAAGGAAACGATGGTTGCCTCGGTGAGGAAGAATGAAAAGACCGAGAGAGCGAAAGAGGAAGAGAGAGAGAGAGAGGATAAAGAAGCTGCGTTAACACGAAAGAGCCGACCATCGCAACGACGAGGGTTCGTGACACGCTTCGCGCCCTCGCTACAATTGTGCTACACCCTTACGACGAACACTGGTTGCCACAGTGTCGAGTATTGTTCACTTCAGTTTGAATCCCGTGTATGAACTTGCCACAGGAAATAAAAAGTATGTTCAAAGGAACACAATTTTTCCGAAGACGAAGTCAACGTTCGTAAGTAGGATTTTCGGTGATGCTCGTGTGCCACTTTAAAAACGTTGTAAACAAAATTTTCTGTCGATAGAATTCCTCCAAATTTGCACCGAACGAAAAAAATAGTGACATTTGATAGCTCGCGCAATTTTTCGAGCTTTCACCATGTAGAAGTCGAGATATTTATTTATAAAAATCACAATTTTCAGAAGTTTCTCATAAGAGCGTCTGTTAAAAGTTGCAAGTTTCAACATTGAATATTTCGATTTCTAAATGGTGAAGCCTCTTAAAACATTGCTCACACTTTTATGCAACATCGACGAAGCTTCATTTAGTTATTCAAATAAATCGATCGTAAAACTGTTTCGCAATTTTGTTTTTTATACAAAAAATACAGATTGGCTTGGAAAATGTTGGATTTCGAGTACGTTGTTCTTTATTCAATTTTCAACAACATTTTTCAACGAACTTAGGCTCGCAAACCATTTTGTATGGAAGAAAAACAAAAATTTAGATTCCAACTGGAAAAAAAAACTAATCGCGCAGTGATGGTCGTCCAAATATTCGTTGACAGCTCCCCTCGCGCTTTTTTTTTACGAGAACTTTTTTTTAGTATCAATCACAGATATTTTTCAATGGGCTACGAAAAAAATGTTGGCCTGAAATGTCACACCTTAATGTCCATAATAAAAATATAAAAAAAACACATATACGTATGGTTACGAAAGAGTGAAAGTTCGCCAAGAGACGAGAGATGGATGCGGGTCCAAAAGCAGTCAGGGGTATATTATACAAGAAATGTCGAGGGTAGACGAGGGTCACAGATGAAGTGAAAGGGTGGTGTCATCCGCAGTGCGGAAACCCTGTCAAGGCTGGAAAACGAGTTTGCCGAAAGATAGGAGCCCTCTTATTACGATACGAGATACTAAATTGTAGCATGGGGAATGAAAATGCTAACTCATTCGCTGTACATGAAGTACAAGACGGAAGAAAAATTCTCAGCCTTTATGGTCGCAACCGCCAGTATGTGAGAATTATTAACAAATATCTCGCGACCTTCTTATTCGAAACAAGATTCAATTCAAGACGATACAACGTTGCCATGGAAAACGACGTTAAAAAAATAATAATTCTCAAAATAATTACAATGACGATACAATTTTTTTCACATTTTTCTTCTAATCAGTTCTTGAGTGAACATCCAAGTTCATGCACTGAACACAAAATTTTGTTGAAAATGATGGAAATTTTGTTCGATACGAATTCGATCAAACGTTTTTTTTATTGATCCCAAAAATTCTCTTCGGAAATGAATTTTTGTCGTTCCACTCATAAATTTCGCCAACAATTCCGTTAGAAACCAAATATATTGCCGAAATAACGAAAATTTAGAAATTATCAAAAAATATTTAGTTCACCGTATTCAACAAAATATCGACGATTTTTAACAAAATTTCATTCCCAGTGTGTGTATAAGCATAGCGTTTTCCTATACATACGTATAAATTCCAGGCATAAGAATTCTGCTTTAATGCTCAATTGCTCGATAACTAGGCAGATGAAAAATTTGAAAAAAATTGTGTTGTTGCACTTGATGTGTTTAAGAACATAATTACCGAATTTGAAGAATTTCTTAATATTTAGATATTTGTACCGAAACTTTTTAATCCTCTAACTCTAAATGAGCCTCCGCACAATAAGCAGTGAGGAAAATATTGCTTTGCTGAATGAATAATAGAAATTACGAACAGAAGAAGAAAATTTTTTTTTTCTGATTTCTCAATTTATTCAGAATTTAAAAATTCACAATGATTCGAAATTTATCCTGTTGCAGTAGAATCATGACGAATGGTTTCTGTTCCGTGAGGATAATTATTTGTGGAGCGTCAGGAAAATGTAGTCGTTGAGTTATAAACGGTCACGAAAACGAAAGCGACAATTATCAAACTCTATCTCGCACTCTCTTTGCCACACTATCGCTGTCTCATTTTCCCTTCCTCTCTCTCTCTCTCCCTCGATCTCTTCTCGTGTTGGCTCCTGTATGCCGCATTGCAGCAATTTCGATGCAATATGCCTTCTCGAAGCGGAAGATCTCTCGAGTCGCCTGACAATTTCGCAAACAATAGGCGGAGCACTTACAGTAGAAAATAGCGAGCTCTAACGATTCTCGAAAGAAAATTCGACGTTGCGCTAATGCTTATCGTTGTCTCGGATGCATCGTAAATTTGATGCGCCCCATAAAGCCGAGACCTCCACTCGCTGCCAACTTGACCACAATCCTGTAACTTTTAACATTTATTATTTTCAATCATTAAATTTCATGATGCAATAAAAAGCAAAAATCAAAAAGAAACTTTTAGTGATTCTTATTTTAGTTTAAACTCATTTTTCACTCAATTTTCCTGTATCANGATACTATATTGTCAAGCCCGACGTCCCATGAAGACTCCTGGGAGTCTGAACAACGTTGAGAAAGAAAGAAAAACAGAAAACCAGAAAAAAGACATTCGCATTGGTAATTTCATGAATTTATCGATTACATACACTTCATTGTATTTTACAATAAAAATTGTGATTTCTCTTAAGAATTGATAAATATTAATTGAAAAATAGTTGGAAAACTGAGATTTATCATAAAACTCGATATATTTTTTTTCTAGTTCTCTGCAGTCTCTTGAAAATTTGACTGCCTCGTTTTCTAATCGTAATCTACTAATGTACCAAATAACATTAAATTCTAAAAGCCACGCCACTACCTTAAATCAACGCAATGATAAAATTGAAATAACTTTAAAAACAGCTCTCAGGCTTAGACCACACGGAGAGAAATGCGGGTAAATTTATATCACAAATTACTATGATTTATAGTTTTCTGGTGACAGTTTCGTCCCTCCGATAAATTTGAGCAAAAACATAGTAATTTTTAATCTAAAATTGGTCGAAAAATGTCAAATTTCCGCTATTTCCGATAGAATTTTCATAAAAATTACTATTTTTTTGCTAAAATTTCTCAGAGGGACGACACTCTCACCAGAAAACTATGGTGGCACAGTAATATGTGATATAAATTTCCCGGCATTTCTCTCCGTGTATATCAATTGAGTAAACGATAAAATACTCTCATCGTGGACCCTCGACAGTGTGAAAAATGAGGATTTAATAAAATGCACTCGACCCAAAAGCCTGGATCCAATCAGAGCATAAAAATTTGATTAAAAAATAATCGAGTGAGGATGCAATAGCGTTGACGGTTTGAAATTACGAAGGTGGAGCAGGACAAAGCTTGAGAGCAGAGTGAAGGGACAATTGATATGCCCCATCTGACAGGCGAAGCTCTCGTCGTTTTTTTTTCAACATACACACTTAACATGTATACAATGCGAAAAGATTAAAAGCAGCCTTCCATCAAATGTGATTTTCTGAACGGCCAAGCATTCAAGAGGATTCATATTCCGAGCTGTCTGTATGAAAAAATAAACCACCAAACAAAAGCCTCGACTACACTCACGGTTTTACGCGTTCGATCGTACGAGTCACATCTCCCAGTTTCTCAGCAAAACTCCCACCACACTTTTCCTCGCTTACTGATACTTTACGGAGGCTCCAATCTTCCTGAGAGTCAACAAGGATACTCGCTTTTCAATAAGGACTTGGCCTCCGTCCTAAACGTTTTTTTTTCTCCATCGAAATCATCACTACAGTATTTTTTCCTTTTATTGCTCCCGCGGAAACCCTTGCGAGCGTTTACGAGCCCATCTCATCACTGTAACCTCACTTTTTACTCCACTCCTCTCTGCTTCCTGGAAGATGAAAGAAAAATGTGAAAAATGCAGCCCATGCAAGTGGCTTTGTTTTTACTGGCTTCCAGTTAATCGGCACGATAAAAAAACTCGGAGAACGAACACCGAATCGCGATTAAAAGTGAAGAAATTTTTTTTTTCAATTTTTATCGAAGAAAATTTTCAAACATGCTCAAGCATTTTGTTTTATTGTCATTTTGAAAAATCGATTTCACCTTTTGATCGAGTTTATTCTTGTTCGGATTCTTCGAACTACGAAAAATGAATTTATTCGAATATAAAAATATAAATAAATAATAAAAAAAAGCGATTCTCGTGCCATGCAGAGGAATAAAGAGTCGTAGTTGGCAGTCAATAGTCCACCAGATGGGACGAGTGTCTGCCGAGGAATAAGATTATCCCCCATCGATTTCTATGAAAACCGGAAAAGAAAATAGTGAACGAGGAATAAATATAAATATATGTATACGAGTCGATGTTTGTATTATCGAAAGCGCCAGAAAGCGTGAGAGTTTGAGAGGATTGCGTAGAGAAAAGAGATGGAGACATAAACCCATTGAGACAGGTCTCGTTTTCACTCTTTTTCTCTCTTAAAAGGTGCGTCGATAATACCTGACCGGCATACATATCGATGTGGTCAAAGTGAAAAGGGCGGATGAAATATATTTTCGTGTATACGCTTAAAGCCTTGGAAACGTGCAGCAGCAACGACTCGTCTATATATCCGTATGAAAAGTATTGGTGAATGCGGTCTCGTAGTCGCGCGTTTCCATTCTGGCGGATTAGCCGATAACCGAAGGGACACCACGGGATACGAGAGGATTATTCGTTTCCCTCGAGCTTCGAGCTACCGAACCGACACTGAATTCTCCTTCTCTCTCTCTCTCTCTCTTATCTCTTTCACTCTTCGTACCTTCGCACCACTCTTTTCCACGTTTCTTTTGTCTCTTTATTCTATTCTCTTCTATTTATTCACATTTCCACGTCCTGCCTTCTGAAAAGAGCCATAAGAGATGACGATAGAAAGATCCGTAATCCCTGGAGCTTATAACGAAAGCTAATAGAGTCTCCAATATTTGCAATCGCAAATGAACTATCGTATCGATCAAATGAAACTCAAAAATATTGCACTGAGAATAAAATTTTGTTAAAAATCGTCGATATTTTGTTGAATACGGTGAACTAAATATTTTTTGATAATTTCAAAATTTCCGTTATTTTGGCAGTATATTTGGTTTCTAACGAAATTGTCAGCGAAATTTACGAGTGGATCGACTAAAATTTGCTTCCGAAGAGACTTTCTAAAATATTTCTTGCTGCATTGACAAAATTTTTGGGATTATTCAAAAAAACATTTAGTCGAACGTATCGAACAAAATATTCATCTTTTTCAACAAAATTATGTTTTCAGTGTGCATGCTGCACATACTGACGTTTTTACATTTACCTTCATGTGTTTAAATTCTTATCCTGCCCTCTTGCTGACGAGATTCGAATCCGAGTAAAAAGCATATCCAGGCTCCAATTTACTTTGGCAGTTTATAATTTTTATTTATCCGAATGCCTTGTAGCTCCAAGGTTTTAATTCCATTAGCTAATTACTTGCCTAGTTGCTCCATCGCCAAGTATTTTTACATTTCCCATTCACCGTGGCATGAAAAAAAAAAACAAATAATATGTCGAGGCAGTAAGCTAATGAGGAGACGACCCAATTGAAAAAATTGCATTTAACCATTCGTTTCGAAAAGCCAATACGATTAATTGGAACGATGATTCCATTTAATTACAAAAACCACGTCGTTTTCAACTGGATCTTTAAGGAGGTTGGATCACGAAATCAAAATAATGAGAATTTCATTTAATTTGGTAATAACATTATTTGGCATCAAGAGTAGAAACACTTATTTTTTCCAATTTTTTAACCTAATGGTTATCGAATAATTGAGAGTTAAATCGAACTTCTTATGCACGAGATGTATACCTGGATCTATGTGAACTCTATGCTTACACACGTAAACGTTAGTGTTCAATTACTCGAGTACTACGTGGTGGGAAAATGTAAAAAAAATTGTATCGTCGTTATTAAAGAATTTCTTTACCAAATTTGATCGAATTCTTAGATTTTTTTGAATTTAAAAAAATTTTTAAACGTTGCAACACTGTGTCGTCGTGATCCAACCTCCTTAATATTAACATTCAACGATAACGTAATAAAGAGTGACGCGAGAGTAACGTGACATTCGCTCAATAAGTAACTGAGTTTTTAGGGTTGTGGTTGTATTTTGGAGAGTGTTCTCAGCGTCATAGAAATAAGGTGTAGAATGGCCAAGTAGAAAGAGCGAGGATATGATCAGACGGGACATGCTGGCACTCTCTATGAACGTGGTTAAGCTGACGCAGCACCAACACTTTTAAATATGTATATATACGTCTCATGCCCCATTAGCATCCATTCTGTATCTATTTACTCTCTCTCTCTCTCTCTCTCTCTCTCTCTTGTCTGCTTGCCTGGCTCGCTTACCCGTGACTATTAGCCGAGTCTGCATCCGCCAAAGTTGTGCCTTTACCCTCATTCTCTCTCACCTTCCCATTCCCTTATTTTCCAATCCTCGCAGCCGAGCCTTGTCCTCTTTCGTTTGTATGGATTTTTCGCTCACTCGACAGTTTCACGCTGCAAAGAAAATTTACGTTTCACTGAGCAAACAAAGACCAACGTACAGATAATATCCATGAGCTTGTCGAATTAAAAGTATCGCATAAATTATCGCAACCTTTATAACTTTTATTTAATGCAGTGAGTCTCCCCAACTATTATCGTTTATCACATTATACCTGAAGATTTATTGATCCGCATAAAAGTAGAAAACATTTTTCTCGATTATTCACAACTATGCAACTACAAATGGCTGCCATTATTTCGTCAGAGTATCCGAGCCTGGCATGCAGACTCAAAAGCAAAATAACCCCGATGATCCCATAACTTTCAACATTCTTGGCTTTCAGCAAATTCCAAGCGGATCAAAGAATTTGCACAGAACTTTCGATACACCCCATCTCCCTCAACCTCCTCCCGCCAACTCTTTTTTTACTTTTTCTCTATGCAATTCCCTCGCCCCCATACTTTGCCAAACAGAAACGTGTCTTTGGCCCTGAGACATATTTTCATTTCGCTGTGTACGCCAGATATTTATCCCGGAATAGGGAGATGAAAGTTTACTCGTTCTCTATCGTTTCCTGCTGCTGTTATCACTCCTCGCTATGCCTCTCATTGTGCCACCGGAACTGATGGCACAAGAATATCAAAAACAAGGCATTCCAAGACTGGGTAGCAATCCCGCGCTTGAATGGGAGAAACAGAGAGAAGAAATAAGCGACTTGAGAAAATGCGAAGACGTTTCCCCGAGCGCTTTCCTCTCGCTCCGCACTTATCTCACGAACATGAGTTTCCTTGCTCTATAGCTACGCGCGATTCGTCCTCGAAATTCTCGTTTCACCACGTACACACATTGGAGGAGTCTCCCTCGCGAGCTCATCCCATTAAACTCTCTAACGTCAACCACTTGTTTTCGTCTTGTCACTCTCGTATTTTTAACGCCTGCTTTTCTCCATCGTAACGACTTTACGGAAGTGAGCATTGCGGCAACAATGCGTTAATGGCAAGTAGATCTCTGTCTGTATAAAAAATAATACACAAATATGAACAAACGCCCGCGTCCATAAAACAATATGAACGTGAATCTCTGGCAATGGAAAAGCCATTCAGAGTTTCAAACGTTCGGAGGTTTCATTTTGACAACCTCGAAGGCATTTTAAAGTCCGGAGAGTGGACAATCGCATTCGACTAAGATTCTTAATCGATGAATCTCCAGAAATCCATTGGTTTCCAGCATCCAGCTTCATAACCATTTGAGGCAAATTCTCCGACGGAAAACAAATATTTCGCGACGTATTGAACGTTGACGAGAAAATAACGAGCTTCCTTAGAAATGGAACTGAATAATTTACGAATTTTGGACGAATTTTTTTTTTCCACCTAAAAAAATGATGGACACTCAGTTTTATTTCTGAATTCTATTACTCAATCCTAGTGGTGTTTGAGGGTAGCACCCGATGTGACGTCTCTGAGGATTCGAAGCGAGAGAACGCGACAGGTCGACGAGGACAAGAAAGATATTGTTGTCTTGTCTATATCTATATATATGGGGAGAGACGTTGGGGACCATGAGAACCGAACGTAGAGGGCACTTAAGCAAATTATCGGATGATCCAGTAGCCTCTCGGCGTTCGACATCCTTCACACCTTTGCCCCTTGAATACCCCTCTCTCTCTCTCTCTGTCTGTCTCTCTCTTTCTTTCTCCTCACGTGTTCCCTTCCATCCTCGTCTATCCCTCTCCCCAATCACCCTCGTTTCTGATAGCTCTCATGCCTATTCTCTGCAGACAAGCTTGAGGAGGATCCTGCGGTCCTGCCATATACTCTGTATATATAGAAATAGCAAGAGGGAGAGAGAGTGTACATAACTTTGGGAATCTGTGCGTGCGAAAGGGAGGAGCTGGCTCATCGTGTACAGCAGAAACGAGCTTTTCGAGTATTCAAGCTCGACCAATAATTTATTACCTGAGAATAATACGCAGCGAGGAATGAATGCAAGACTCAGACGTGAGAAGAGGCCGCAGACAACATTATTCTCACGGCAGTTTCTTCTGGGATTAAGGAGATACCACGACCGATGGCTTTCGGCAAACAATACCAACTTTTTAATGAATTTTAAAGGATCCAAATATACGGTTTTGTTTATTTTTAGTTTATAATTGAGAAAAAAGTGAAGAAGAATATTCCAAACTCATTCCTCTCACGTCTATTCTTTTTTTTTTGTTTTTTTTTTGTTTTTCATTATCCACGAAAAAATCTTAGCGAGTAAGAACTGTTCCACTGGATCCTCTCCCATGCAAAAAGCGAGCCACAGCCACAAAATCTTGCAGCAAGTTTTTATTATTCTCGTTACTGAAATCTGGGCTATCTGATAACCGAACTTGAAAATTTCTACTCGTGCTCGATTACGTTCCTTTTATGCTTATTGCACTCCAGAGATTTTCATAAAAAGTGAAATACGAAATACTCTCGTTTGGTGGAACGCAGATTCACATCGAGGCGTCTTTTCGTTTAGTCCTTTTTACGAATCCTCCGAAAATGCATTCCTCCGAATCGCTTCTATACTTGAAAATATATATCTATATATTTAACTCTATCAAGATCGAGATGTATTATAAAACAAGTGCTCGGGACCGACTAATCCAGGGATGCTTATTTTATTTTCTGGAAAATCCCATCGCCAGGATTCCTTTTGCTTCGCTCATCCGCTTCGTCATCGCTCTGTGATTTTTCGCCGGTATCTTTCTACTTTCCTCGCACTAATTCAATGACGTTTTTTCGTGGGTGCAGAAAAATTCACACCGAGAGAACTAAAGCAAGCGCTGGCTTGATTGTCCTCCTATTTTCAAAACTCTTTCTCCCTGAGCCACCACTTCCCCGCGCGGGATTTAACGAGCCGAGAGAATCGACCCCGCGCGCTCTCCAACATTTTTCTTTTCTTTTTTTTCACCCGCCTTCCCTTCCGAGCGAAATCGCAAACGATTTAATTCTCTTCGCCAAACTCCCTCTCCCCTCTGCCTGCGCTGCCCTCACGCCGTGTGCTCCTTTCTCCTCGGAGCCTCAATTCGCATTTTCACAGAACTTTGGATTATTCCAATTAGCGTTGGAGAATTAATGCGTGGATGAAATGGAAAAAGAGGATAATGGAAACGAGAGTACTACAGACTGTGCCTGCTTCATGTACCTCCACTCTCTCTCTCTCTCTCTCTCTCTCTCTTTCT
>JBAJMU010000002.1:3152635-3167572 GCA_037952995.1 Hyposoter didymator | reverse complement strand
TCTCTCTCTCTCTCTCTCTCTCTAGCGCTTCAGCCCTCTCGCTTTCTCTCAATCCGTGCCCCATCATTCACTTCTCTTCCATGTATAAATCGCAAAGCGAGCTTTTAGTGGCTAGACACAAATCTTTGTCGCAAAACTCGTGAACTCAATTTCCACGGATTAATAATACTTGCGAAACGAAAGTTTTTCGGGCTCTGATTGGGAGTTTATATAGATGCGTCATTCGCAGCCTCTGAATCCTTATAGTCACACGACTAACAATTGCAGTGAACAGACCCAAATAATCGATTTGATGGAATAAAAAATTTCTTAACTGGGGCAACTAAAAATATAAAAAAAAACAAAATTAACGAAATTTTGCGAACTTGACCCCAATGGACCATTTTTCTGGATCTCAAATTTTCACATTAATTCACCTGAATACGTCAATAAGATTGCCTTCAGATGTTGTGTAGGATTTCATTTTTCATATTTTGGCAGATTTGTACTCAATTATTTTTCGTCTGTTGGCACAATTATTCATTTTCATCAAACATTCACTTCACCGAGCTACAAGCTTCCGAAGTATCTTGACTCTATTGCTTTCGCCATCGTTCCGATGGTCCAGAAAAGTCATGCACCAATAAATTGATTTTAATGTTTGTACCAGATTCAGTGAAATTAGTTGGACGATACTCGGGATTCATTTGGTATGGCAACAAATTTCTGAATTGACCGCAATCTACGTGTACACATCCAAGCGTAACATTTTAATTGTCCTCATTCGGTAATACCTCAAATTGGGTTGTGCAGTCGCGCTTCCTGTTGATCCAACTCGTTCAATGGATAATAATTACGAACTACGAGTTATGAAATTTTCTTCCACTCGGTTCCTTCATTAAATATACTAACGATCTTGTTGGTATGAAAAAATATTCTCATTCATACTCATATACCAGTCGAAACGTTCCAATTGAATAATTTTTCATAAAAATGCTGTGAATTCGAGGGAAATACACGTTGAATTTTGTAGGCCAATAGTTTTCCATAAATCCCATAAAAACTTGACGAAAAAGCTTTTTGACAGGGGAGAAAAAAAACACTTGCGCAATTATTAATGCGTGACGTGCCTCAGAGAACTTGCAAGGTAGTTGCAACCCTTGAAACCTCAGAATTAATGAGAATTACCCAAAGTGCAGGGCGGCCTGTGTGCACTCGGGAGAGAAAACGCAATCTTGGAGCGTTCGTTCCTTTTGAAATTGCACCGCTCGACACAAATTGGAATCCAAGCAAAGAGAACTATTTTTCAACATTTCTCTATGGGATCGTTAACATATTTCCGCAGTCAACAAATATGCTGGAATATTGTGAATTACGAAACGAGGCTACTTATGGCGATAGAAAATTCATTATCGAATAAATAATTGTATTTAAATAAATCAGAGACATTCAGAGGCTTTAGAATTTGTTGATCAAGTGGCTCAAACATATTTTCACACACTGAGAATGAAATTTTGTTAAAAATCGTCGATATTTTGTTGAATACGGTGAACTAAATATTTTTTAATAATTTCAAAGTTTTCGTTATTTTGGCAGTAAATTTGGTTTCTAATGGAATTACCAGCAAAATTTACGATTGGAACGACTAAAATTTGCTTCCGAAAATATTTTCTAAATAATTTCTTGCTGCATTGACACAATTTTTGGGATTATTCAAAAAATCGTTTAGTCGAACGTATCGAACAAAATATTCATGATTTTCAACAAAATTTCGTTTTCAGTGCAGTGAAGAATAAATATTGGACAGAATTTCCCATCCAGTACGTCTCAAAAAATCTTTTTGCCAAAACAATTCTACAAAATAAAATAGAAAAAAACGTCCATTGTTTCCATCGTTCTCACGGACATATTTCAGCCAAGTTTTCCATTCATACAAATTCGCACTATTGTGCAAGTTCCTGTTAAGAGACTCTACTGAGTGAGAAACTTTCACGAGCGGATCCATCGAAAGTATTCCAATGTATTCCCGGATTAAGCAAACTTGTTCATCCGAAAACAATGGATACTAGGTATTAAGGGAAAAGGGCTATTTCACTCGGTGGAACCCCTTCGAGAATTCGTAATCTTCTGAAGTACGAGTTCATAGAAACGCGATGAGTAAATGGTCCAAAGTTTAGCATCTCCCAAAAGTGAGATTCCAATGGTTGCTTGTATGCGTGTACGAATATATCGAAAAATAAGTGAAAAAATAGGTGACGTGGAAAAACTTGAAAAATAATAAATGATGAAAATAAAATAAAAATGTGAATTTGAAAAATCATGATTTCCGGGGATAAAACGCCGGGAGTCGGATCATACAGAGAGATGGAACGTTAGCACTTGAAAAAATATGTAATCTTGGTAAATGCAAGGAAGAAAAATATTGAAAAGCGAATATGTGAGTAAAAAAAAAAAAAAAAAAANAAGGCCAGTAGGACTGGCAGAAAATACGAGGGAAGTATTAATTTTTGCGGCAAAGCCCGAGGCCGTTTTTCCCGGATTATTCTCGCGTTTCCTTCATCCCTTATATCTCCGCGCAGCCGTCACTCACGCCGTGAAAAACTCGACGTCTGCTTCACGCACTATATAATCTCGATGAGGAAAGAAAGGAAACCCGTTGTTTTTTTTCCTCTTTTCCGCTGGGCAATGATAGTCTAGAATCGCAAAGCGACATTAATTCTCACTCGACGGGAGCAGTTTTTCCGACGCGAAATCCTCGTATCCGTTCCTCGATGAAAGAAAAATTCTCTATTTTCTTCATCCCTCAGGCTCTTCCACGCCCAACGCACTGACATGATGTGCGAGATCGATGCATTTTAAAAATGGAGCTTAAATAAATGAGCGACAAAAATGACACAGCCTGAGGCCAGTAACTTATGGAGCTGTCACCTCGCAACTTGCATTTTTCGTTCACGTTCTCGCTAAGTAGCAAAATGCAGATAAAAACATTGAAACTCTTTCTTGCGAGAACGGATGCGCGGGCCCAATTTTTTTCACGTTTCATGCAACGGTGAAAAATTAAGTTTTTCCTTTACTTTCGATTACTACGATTCAGCAATCGTCAATGTGTGAAAAAAGGAATAAAATTCGAAATTTAAAAAAAAAAAAACGTATCTGGTAAAAAAAAATGAAAAAAAAACGTTTCAGGTTGACAAAAATTGAATTTCCAATCGATTGCGATATACGACTTGGAATTACGCAGAGAACTTCGATATAATTAAACCAAATATATGGAATTTGAATAACTAGCGGAATAAATTTGAAAAATGCTTGTACCGCACGCGCTTAATATGTTAACGATCAGAACCACGGGTCTGATTACTCTCTGGATCCTCGTTACATATGAGCATGTTTCTTCGAGCGTGAAATTAATAATTGTCGGATAAACAAAGCGTTATCATATTTATTAAACGGGTCGTGTTCGGTGAGGGAAATAACAGTCGTCCCGAAAGCTCGTCGTCATGGGAATTTTGAACGAAGAACAACGACCAAAGATTTTATTCGTTCCCTGAGAAAAAAAAAAAAATATCGTTCCTTGCGCCCTCTAGAAATTTTTCTCCCGTCATTTTCCAGGGAGATGTACGAGAGGAAATCGAAAGAGACACGGATATGGGGAATGTACGGTGGCAGCATAATCTCGTCGGCTTGTAGATGTTGGAAAAAAAGAAATAAATAAAAAACACACATAGAAAGGAGATAAGTGGAAAGGAAGAGACGAGGGAGGGAAGGAAAGAAAGAAAATGTGAAGGAGGTTGGAAGGAAGAATAGAAGCAAGGGGGGAAACTCTGCCTTGTGCGTGGGAAAGGCAACGAGAATTTTCTCAAAAGCTTTAATCTTCCAACAAGCCAATAAAACTTCGTTAAGCTGCAAATGCTTCACAAGAACGTATGAACGCGAACGTCATGATTCACCGTCTGAAACTTTCGAGCTAAATTAAAGGGAATTCCCTTTTTCCCTTGAAATTCGAATTTCGAGCATGGAATTGACATTCCACGTCAAAATTGTCGGAATAATAATGATGAAACCCAACCTCGTGCGTTCGCTCATCATCACTTGTTTTTACGATTAACAAAACCATTTTTTTGAGTCTCGCGATAACTCGCTTCATCACATTCCCATCAATCAATACAATTTTCCTTTTTTTTTTTTTTCTTCTCTTTCTGTTTCATGGCACTGAAACGAAGCTGTCAGATCAATATTGACAAAGCTCTCAACGACAAAAACTCCACGTGCCACGATTTGTCGAGTGCACTTCTGGCGCAGGGTAATTCGATCATCCCTCCATTCCCCAAGAGTTTCAGGTCAAATCCTTACAACCAGCTCAATGACCTCTACATCACTCCGTCTTTCCAAAACTGCTGTTAACCATTATAATAATGACATTGAAAAGTTTTCCCAAACGTGACAACATTTTCCGTACATTTCTTCATTAATTTAAAAACTCACTTATATACTCAGCAAATTTAAATTCAACTTTACCAAGTGATTTCGTAATGAACCCACGCGATCCTTCATTATATTTGACAAGCCCACGAAAAGTACGAATACAAGTGAAAGTTTTCCTAAAATTCCGAATTATTCATCTTTCCCGAATGGACCTTTTTTCCACAAGGAAAAAAAAACAGAAAGACCATTATTTTTGTTTCAAAGATTATTTCAAATTACGCTCAACGTGAATTGCATTTTTTTTTTTTTTTTCCAATGTCTGTGCTTGCCACCGGTGCAAATGCAAAGATTCGGTGCAGAACAGAGAAGAAGACTAATTCACTGACAAGTGCGCCTCTTCTTTTTGCTCCCTCGAAAAGTCAAGGAGCTTTTGGTAATTTCGAGGTCATCGAACAAGCGATGTACGATGACGTTGAAATTCTGACCCGTGCTAGTTACGTAGTCTGCGCAATACACGTATATACGTTGTACTCTCAGCAAAATGGTTACTGGGTCAATCCTCGTAGCACGAGTACGTGCATACAGTTATGTATGTGTATAAATTCACACCTAAGCCTGTACACGTCCATTAGGGCGACGGTGCTATGTGGAGGGCTTTACACACCCTATCCAATGTGTAAAACGATCGCAACTTGGACGAATTAGTATTTCAAACTTGTTAACTAAAATGAAATTCGATGCAGATCCTTCATTGCTTGTAGATTTGCGAAGGTTTGATTTTTACATCAAAAAGAAAAAACAAACCGAAGGTTATTTACGTAAACCTTCGGAATAGGAAAGAAAGAATTTATCGGAACAAAGTCTGCGGACTTTTGGAGTTGGACTTTCTTTTGCAGAAATCTTTGCCATCTAAGCTTGAGAAAGCCTCATTCCCTAATCATAACGTACTCGAACATCATGTCGATGAACTTGGTGGATTAAGAAATAAATAAAGAATAACTTATTTTCTTAAGGACTTAAAAATCTACCAATTTCTAGGTGCTGTAGGTGGAGAAGGTGGCGACGAAGATGACAAGGAAAAGGAAGAGGAGGCCGAGAGGGAAAGGCAGGAGGCAATCAAGGAGGCTGAGGACAGAAGGAAAGAGAAACATCGCAAGATGGAAGAGGAGCGAGAGAAGATGCGACAAGAGATCAGAGATAAGGTCAGAATTACAACCCTTTTCATTTTAACGACTTGAAAATAAAATGGCCATAATTTTAGGAAACCTCCGAGAAACCACCCGTTTTTCGACCAATTTTTTTCTTTTTCCGCCACAAAACTTTACGGG
The DNA here is from genome assembly GCA_037952995.1 of Hyposoter didymator. NCBI lineage: Eukaryota > Metazoa > Arthropoda > Insecta > Hymenoptera > Ichneumonidae > Hyposoter > Hyposoter didymator. The sequence continues at coordinate 3,161,840 of JBAJMU010000002.1, read as the reverse complement.
TGGGGGTTAATATTACGAATAACCAAATTGTCGAACAGCTAATAATTCGGAATTTTCGTATTCATAAAATTAAATAAAAGAAAAGTAAGAAAGTCGAAATCAAATTTTTCAAATGACTAAAAATTCGAAATGCAAAATAGCGAACGTCAAAAATGGCGAACGTCAAAACGGCGAGCGCCAAAATAACGAACGCGGGTGGGAATCATATATTCGAATGACTAAATATTATTGGGTGGGGGTTAATATTACGAATAACCAAATTGTCGAACAGCTAATAATTCGGAATTTTGGTATTCAGAAAATTAAATAAAAAAAAAGTAAGAAAGTCGAAATGAAATTTTTCAAATGACTAAAAATTCGAAATACAAAATAGCGAACGTCAAAAATGGCGAACGTCAAAACGGCGAGCGCCAATATAACGAACGCTAGAATAGAATGGAATAGAATAGAATAGAATNTTTATCATGGATGACTTTTGTTTGTTCGAGATAAAAAATCAATAGGCACTCGATAAGGAAAAAGAAGGTGGAGAATGAAGCACAGATTACGTGTGTAGATTAATAGAATTTGCTTAATCACCTGAATCACGAGATTTCGGTGGTCGACTTTTGGTATACCGCTTCGAAACCAAAGCTGTATAATCCAGCATGCTTCTCGCATATTGACCTGAATAAGGGGGTAATTGAATCGCTGACGAGTTTCGAGAGTATGTCCCGGCGATTAATATACCTCGTACTCGTCATCACTATATATGTCTATCATAGGCATATACAGCGTAGATAACACACCTATTGTTGTGAACGCAATAACCCTTTATACCTATACCCACGCCGTCATGTGGAGGAGGAGGAGGAGGAGGAGGAAGGGGTCGTCGTATATATATTTTTAAGTACACACGACTTTAACTAATGGCGGTTCTAGCAGCGACAAGATTTTTATATGAAAGGGACACGCCAACCTCTCAACGATCGTCCCAAAACCATAAATTACCAAGAAAAAAGAAAAGAAGCTTTGCGTACTATGAAAGATTTCCTGATAACGACTGAGGTCCGAGCTCCTCGAATCTCAACAAAACTCCTTGATATTTTTCAACTCACGTGCCTCTTACGTATATAAATATAGACACCAGATCAAAGATACTATTGCCACGAGAATATTATACCTCACGTCCACCCATCCATGCCACTCGCTTTTATTGGGAGGTGTTGGTTTACAGCACTTTACAAAAATTTAACGAGACTTTTTTCTCCCAGACTACACGCGATCCTGAGGTTTATGTTCTGGCCTGTTTTTTTTTTTTTTTTNTTATGAATACCAAAATTCCGAATTATTAGCTGTTCGACAATTTGGTTATTCGTAATATTAACCCCCACCCACTTTATCATGGATGACTTTTGTTTGTTCGAGATAAAAAATCAATAGGCACTCGATAAGGAAAAAGAAGGTGGAGAATGAAGCACAGATTACGTGTGTAGATTAATAGAATTTGCTTAATCACCTGAATCACGAGATTTCGGTGGTCGACTTTTGGTATACCGCTTCGAAACCAAAGCTGTATAATCCAGCATGCTTCTCGCATATTGACCTGAATAAGGGGGTAATTGAATCGCTGACGAGTTTCGAGAGTATGTCCCGGCGATTAATATACCTCGTACTCGTCATCACTATATATGTCTATCATAGGCATATACAGCGTAGATAACACACCTATTGTTGTGAACGCAATAACCCTTTATACCTATACCCACGCCGTCATGTGGAGGAGGAGGAGGAGGAGGAGGAAGGGGTCGTCGTATATATATTTTTAAGTACACACGACTTTAACTAATGGCGGTTCTAGCAGCGACAAGATTTTTATATGAAAGGGACACGCCAACCTCTCAACGATCGTCCCAAAACCATAAATTACCAAGAAAAAAGAAAAGAAGCTTTGCGTACTATGAAAGATTTCCTGATAACGACTGAGGTCCGAGCTCCTCGAATCTCAACAAAACTCCTTGATATTTTTCAACTCACGTGCCTCTTACGTATATAAATATAGACACCAGATCAAAGATACTATTGCCACGAGAATATTATACCTCACGTCCACCCATCCATGCCACTCGCTTTTATTGGGAGGTGTTGGTTTACAGCACTTTACAAAAATTTAACGAGACTTTTTTCTCCCAGACTACACGCGATCCTGAGGTTTATGTTCTGGCCTGTTTTTTTTTTTTTTTTTTTNGAATTTTTACTTTTAATTTCATCATTTTTCAGTGGAATTACTCGTGTTTTTCTGGTTTCTAATTATTGCAATCGATAGACCAGGATTCGCTACCCCTAAAAAGTACCCCAGGCTCTTGCGATCCGTACAATTTTTCATGAGACAGAACGTTTTGAAAACTCAAAGTCCGTTTAATTGTATCTTGTCGCTTACGATCCCGTCGGTCACATTCGTTTTCTTTCCATTTGAACAAAATAATTGTATTTATCGCCTCAAATTATGCTGCAAGCTTATTACAGCTGGAATAAAGATTATGGCACGTTTGCTAATTACGTTGGCAGGGACTGCTATTTATTGAGAGAAAATCGGTTGGATAAATGCGGGAGAGTATCTAATTGAGCTGTAAAAGCTGAAAAATTAGCAATTCAGAATGTTTCAGCTCTAAACGGTATTCAGAATAGGGAATATTTTCACTTCTGCCCTGCATTTTAAATGACAGTCGTCGTGCTTTAGCGTTACGCCTTTAAAGCACGCCAAAAGACAGCCCCGTCGTGACGATAACGAGCCCTATCTGACGCATAAACAAGTTACACGATTAAATCGCGTTCCCAGCTTACTGCAAATTTCTACGTATATATCCACTCGCAGCACTCTGCTGTTTACTAAAGAAAATAGCGCGAGACCATAACACAGACTACACCCAACTTTGGCGTTAAATAACTTTTCACTCATTTATCCGCGTCGCATAATTCTCGCACGGTGAGCTACACCCACGATATATTTACACTCATTCATTTCCATGCTTGTTTACGTATTCACGTGCATTTTTTTTAACCATATTTACTGTTTTACACGCAGACAGAATCTCTGCACCGAGGAAAATGTTTTCTCCCATTAGCTGCGGGAAATACGTCGAATCAGTCATTCTCTCGTACACGAATCATCAATTTTATTACGACAGTGAAAAAATGAGTTTTTCAACGATCAAATTAATTATTTTTGTCTCCAAATATTTCGAATCGACATACGCCTTACTCAGCAAGAAAATGACGAAAGTGGGCGAAGACTTTTTTATTCACACAGCACGAACGGTGTGGAAAAATGTCGAAAATTAATTACACAATCTGTTTCGCAATCATGATCCGTTACTAGTCCATGATTGCGAGTCGATACCCTCAATTGCCCCACTCGGCTCAATATTTCTTCAAATAAATCCAAAGAATGTGTTGTTTCGATCGCGTTTAGGTAGTACTGTCGGTTATAGAATTATAATTCAGGATTTAATCGAATTTGGCATAGTAGTAAATGAGGCTACAGGGAACTAGAAAAAATATATTTGCATTAGTAATTTCATGAATCAAACATTGATTTCGTACATTTCGTTGTATTTTGCAATGGAAACTGTGATTTCTCCTAAGAATTGATAAGAATTCATTGCAAAATACAATGAAAACTGAAATTTGTCATAAAACTCAATGTTACATGTATAAAATTACCATTGCGAATATCTTTCCTCTGATTAGAATTACCGTTCAGAATTTAATAGAATTTGGTACAGTAGTGGATTATGATAAGAAAAAAATCCAGTCAAATTTTCGAGAAGCTACTGAAACCTAGAAAAAATATATTTGCATTGGTAATTTCATGAATTTAACATCGATTTCATACATTTCGTTGTATTTTCCAATGAAAACTGTGATTTCTCCTAAGAATTGATAAGAATTCATTGCAAAATACAATGAAAACTGAAATTTGTCATAAAACTCAATGTTAAATGTATAAAATTACCAATGCGAATATATTTTTTCTGATTAGAATAACCGTTCAGAATTTAACAAAATTTGGTGCAGTAGTAGATTGTGATAAGATAAAAATCCAGTCAAATTTTCAAGAGGCTACAGAGAACTAGAAAAAAGTTATTCGAATTGGAAATTGAATGAATTTGACATCGATTTCATACATTTCGTTGTATTTTCCAATGAAAACTGTGATTTCTCCTAAGAATTGATAAGAATTCATTGCAAAATACAATGAAAACTGAAATTTGTCATAAAACTCAATGTTAAATGTATAAAATTACCAATGCGAATATATTTTTTCTGATTAGAATAACCGTTCAGAATTTAACAAAATTTGGTGCAGTAGTAGATTGTGATAAGATAAAAATCCAGTCAAATTTTCAAGAGGCTACAGAGAACTAGAAAAAAGTTATTCGAATTGGAAATTGAATGAATTTGACATCGATTTCATACATTTCGTTGTATTTTCCAATGAAAACTGTGATTTCTCCTAAGAATTGATAAGAATTCATTGCCAAATACAATGAAAACTGAAATTTGTCATAAAACTCAATGTTAAATGTATGAAGTTACCACTGCAATTTTTTTTCTGGTTCTCTGTAGCCTCCTGAAAATTTGACTGGATTATTTTCCAATCATAATCTACAACTATACCAAATTTGATTAAACTCTAAACCCTAATTCTCAAAGCGACAGGAATATTGCCTGCCAAAGTAGCACAAGATTTTCGGGTTTATGGTATACATGCAAAATATTATAATGGCAAGAGCATGAAAGCCCTTGAAAGATTGAAAATCTGATACAACGTGAGGTTGACGGGAAACGAGGAGCCTTTCCTTTCCTTATAAAAAACCAAAAAGCTCCTGCACTCATCTTAGACTCAAACAGCAGCATGTATAGTAATGACTGGAAGAGGAGGATCTATGTGTGTACTTTATAGATGAATACCGAAAAATGAAAAGCTTCGTCAAGGAAAAGCACTGCGGAGTAACGCAGCAGCAGAGCACTGCATATTGCTTGTAAATATTTTGTAGAAAAACACCCAAGTCTCCGGTACATACTGTTCGCACCGACGCCTTTTATCCTCTTTCTGACCCTCGGCTGATCCACAGCGACTTGAGACAAAAAATCGTCCAGGGAATTACGAAGCATGGGCGAACGATCCTGTAGCGCAAAGAGAATATCGTAAAAACAACTTGAATGCATTCTGGCTGTTGAATCTTGAGTTCTCCGGTCACATAGGAACCTGCGCATGTATTATTTATTCTATCGAATACACACACTCCGCTACGACTTGGTTACCAATCGTTCAGAAGGAGCAGAACGACAAGGATATCGAACCTTATTGACTAATTTTTAACTATCCGAAAAAAATGAGCATAAATTTTATATTTAAGGAGCTTCGATCACGCCGATACAATGTTGCTATGCTGAACGATGTTAAAAACATGAAAAATTTCAAAAATAATTTAACTAAATTTGGGAAATTTGTTGTTCAAAAATTTACATGACGATACAATTTTTTTTTCAATTTTTCCACGACGTAGTACTCGAGTAATTGAACACTAAAGTTCACGTGTACAAGTATAGAGTTTACATACATACAGGTATACATCTCGTGCATAAAAATTTCGATTCGACTCGCTCTTTCTACTTGGCCATTCTACACCTTATTTCTATGACGCTGAGAACACTCTCCAAAATAGAACCACAACCCTAAAAACTCAGTTACTTATTGAGCGAACGTCACGTTACTCTCACGTCACTCTTTATTACGTTATCGTTGAATGTTAAGATTAAGGAGGTTGGATCACGACGACACAGTGTTGCAACGTTTAAACATTTTTTTAAATTCAAAAAAATCTAAGAATTCGATCGAATTTGGTAAAGAAATTCTTTAATGACGACGATACAATTTTTTTTACATTTTCCCACCACGTAGTACTCGAGTAATTGAACACTAACGTTCACGTGTGTAAGCATAGAGTTCACATAGATCCAGGTATACATCTCGTGCATAAGAAGTTCGATTTAACTCTCAATTATTCGATAACCATGTGGTAAAAAAATTTGTTAAAAATTAGTGTTTCTATACTTGATGCCAAAGAATGTTATCACCAAATTTGAACAGATTCTGATTATTTTGATTCCGTGATTCAACCTCCTCAAGTGAAATCGTCCGTCGTACGATCGTTGGATTCTGGTGAAGATTTATTCATTTGTCTCGTCATAATCCATCTGGCTGAACGCGTAAGATTCGTAATACGAAAACTCGCGAAAATATGACTCACTCACGAGCATATAGTTCACGAGTGAGTCTGGCGCAAAACTGCCACCAGAGAAAATGCGAATTTCGAGCGTATATGTTCAAAGATTATGTGTATACGCGCTTTCGTGTGTGCATGAGGAAAGAAGAGTGTGAGTGCGGCTTAAAATGCAAATTCGATTATAAAACGTCGGGGTGAGTCGAGGGAAGCCCGAACTGTCACGTGCGAACACGCTATCAGGGCAGCTCTCTCGATGCATGAAATAACGCAACAGTTTGTACGAAACGTCGCATTTTAAACCTGCAGAATAGATATCGTATTGCGTTCATATTAGAAGGGAGTAGCTGCATAAACGGATATGCAAATGTACAACAGATGCGACCAGTTAAGAATCTATCCGGCGTTTTGTTCCCTCCAACTCGGTCCAGTCTGTAAAATGGAATTCCAGGAGCATGTGAATTCACATCTGAAGTGCTGATGGGATGAAAAATGAGACTGATAAGCGATTGAGTTGATTATAAACAGAAAGAACGATCGTCATCGGGCTCGGAAACGAGTCACGATCATCAGACTGAGAATAAAATTTTGTTAAAAATGGTCGATATTTTGTTGAATACGGTGAACTAAATATTTTTTGATAATTTCAAAATGTTCGTTATTTTGGCAGTATATTTGCTTTCTAACGAAATTGTCAGCGAAATTCACGAGTGGAGGGACTAAAATTTGCTTCCGAAGAGACTTTCTAAAATATTTCTTGCTGCATTGACAAAATTTTTGGGATTATTCAAAAAAACATTTAGTTGAACGTATCGAACAAAATATTCATCTTTTCCAACAAAATTTTGTCTTCAGTGTGCAATACACTGAGAATAAAATTTTGTTAAAAATGGTCGATATTTTGTTGAATACGGTGAACTAAATGTTTTTTGATAATTTCAAAATTTTCGTTATTTCGGCAGTATATTTGCTTTCTAACGAAATTGTCAGCGAAATTTACGAGTGGAACGACTAAAATTTGCTTCCGAAGAGACTTTCTAAAATATTTCTTGCTGCATTGACAAAATTTTTGGCATTATTCAAAAAAAAGCATTTAGTCGAACGTATCGAACAAAATATTCATCTTTTTCAACAAAATTATGTTTTCAGTGGATGGATTAAATTTCTTGATTCAATTAATTGTTACAGAGTCCATGAAATCTCAATAAATTGACGTTCATTAAGGTCAGTCACGAGGTTAAAAAAGTTGATTTTATTAATGCTCGAACGGCTTTGTTCGCACGTCAGAATTAACATGATCGAATATCAAGGCTCACCTGAGTCTGTCAATCATTAATAAAACCGGATCGCAGACGGAAGTTGTAACTCAAGCTGCGACCGGATGGATCGCGCAGCATCAAATCGAATAAATCAGTTGGCAATGGTAGTAAAATTGTGTGGAGAGAATGGGAGTTGGAATGAGAGCGACGCGATCCAGGGATATGCTGCATATAACTAACGCTCGTGTGGTGATAACGTGGTCACTCGCTGAGAGGATAAGATAAATCCGCCCTTGCTGCTTTATTATGCGTGTCAAGCTTCTTCTCTCTCTCGCTCTCGATCGCTCTCTCTCTCTCTGGGTCTCGGACCACACGGAACATAATCGTAAATCCTGATGTTGGCTTAGTCATTTTCAAATAGCGTTATCTCTCGCGAATGATAGAGAGCACGAGAAGAGTAGAGAGAACCATGCATCAACTTGTTTTTTATTCCATTCGTACCAGATCCCGCGTCAAGCTCTGCTTTAGAGGACGCGGTCAAACTACACAGTTCTAAGATATTTTAATTCTAAAGAAAACGACCCACTATCGATCTCGCGCCCTTTCGCCCTTCGTTCTCCGGGTTTTTATCATTTCATCGCATTTTCGACTCATTTTTTTATTTTGAGCTAAATTCCTGCAGGCTCACGTGATTCTGCATTAAAAAACGAAAAGAATGAGCCCAAGTTGAACTCTTTTCGTTAAATTTTACCGGAGATATGAATTTTTCAAAATTGGGGTCATTTGTGACCCCAAGTTATCAGAATGTGTCGAAAAAAAAAATTAAGGTCATCGTTCTATGGTTAATTGCGACGTGAATGGCTCAACCGATTGCTCGCTACCGTGTGAATGGTCTCTGGAAAGGGCGTGGGCAAACGTCCGCTTTGCACAGATAAAAGCATCAACTTTCGTCTCCAGCACGATCTCTCTACGAGGTGGATTTTAAAAATGACATTCATGAGCCTGACAATGCTCAATGTTGAATCGTTATCAACTTCCTGTCATGGTTCGATGATTCCCTCACCAGGCATCGTTTTCGTGTGTTATTTGCAAATGACAATCTGTTCAAAATGATAAAAAAATGTTCACATACACAAATAAACGGTGTGTGAGGGAATTTTTGTAAAATTTCATGCGACAAGAGCAGAGGGACTTTTTCCTTCTCGCGTTGTTAATTAATTTACCGCGTGGTAAAAGCCTCATTGCTAATCTTTTTCGTAAATATGATAAATCCATTAAAAGCGAGTCTCGGACGCAACCATTTTTATGATCTATCAGTGCCAGAGTGGAGTTGGCTAATTAGCGGTTAACAAGCTTTTCCCCGCAACACAGAACACCGAATGAAATTAACTACAGCAATAAATTTTTCCACCAGTCTCGCTCGCTGACCGTGTTGTGGTCTGGAATGCGATTTTCAGAGACGACATTCCGCATATAATTCGATGTTCGTTGAAAAACTTTCACAAATTAAAAAAAAAAACGCAAAATATGAAATTCCATTTTTCCAGAGCGGGTTACGAAGCCAACCGAACATTGAAATATCGTTGGGACCCATCGGAAAAACACATTTTACAAAAAAAAGACGTCCGTGCAGTTCGTAACAGTTTTTTTGATCGAAAAAAATTTGAAAAAAAAAAG
>JBAJMU010000002.1:3118340-3151790 GCA_037952995.1 Hyposoter didymator | reverse complement strand
AATGAATTATTGGTTTCTGAACCTGAAAATAAAAATAGTGTGAAAAAAAATGAGTAAAGTCTGGGCCGGACGTGAAGGTTTTATAAGCTGGTGGTTGTCGATTGACGTGTATATTCGTGTCTGTGTTTAGCACGTCGGAGTCTGGTGCAAACAGAATGAAATATTCATGCGCATAACGGCTTTTATATACAGCAAACGGAATTGTTTATCGTGACGAGGTCCAACAAAGCGGCCTGCAGTTTGCACGCTCGCCAATCTCTTTTTCGAAACGTTTCGCACACGGATGTAATATTCATCCACACATACGAGGAAAACGCTTCGAAAAAGCTTACTTTTCGTTTGGCCTATACGAGCCGTTCCTTATTCTCTCGCATTCTTGTTTTTCCAGCTCTCAATTTTTTGTTTTTTTTTTTGTCTTTTCCATGGGAGCTCTTAAAATGCTCATTCCGTTTCGTTCCTTTTTTTTCCCTCTCCCATCGTTTCTCATTCGTGACCGAACTCCCGGCGTGTACCTTTTCTTCAGGTCCTTCTCTTCCTAGCTCGCAAGGCTTCGTTATTTTCTTTGTTTTATTTTTATACCCTCAAGCTCTTGCCTCTTTCTTAACCATCGGCCTTACCTCTTCTCTACTTGCTTAAGGCTATCGACTCTATCAACACGTTTTCCTCAACAAACCTCACGCGAACCGATTATCCCATAATTACCCAGATATCATTTTGTATGCATATTATTATCTACCCAAACACATGTACACAAGCACAATTAGAGAAAAAAAGAAAATGGACTGAAATCGTACGGTCGGTTTAATTCCAAACATTCCGAATCGCGAAAATTATTCAACGTAGTTTAAAGCTTTTCATACTCTCATATATGAGTTTGCTGTCCACGTTAGCGGAAAATTTGTCATGGAGCTTGCATTTATCGTTTTTCATTGAAAAAAAAAAAGAAACGAATTTTTAAACGTATTTTTTTTTTCCATTTGCAGTAATGAGGCAATCGTTCTAATTTGTTGCGTGAAATTATCGAATCGATACACATTTGATATTTTTTTCAATATCTAGAAACATGCTCGACGTACATTTTCTGTGAAATTATTGGGCTTGGAATTTTCATATTCGGAATCATCATATTTTAATTTCATTTTAACAACCGACGGAGATTCGACGATAATTTATCGATATGGTCAACAGCATTTAATTTGACTCAATATTTTTCCGCCTGTTTGAATAATTCATACATTTTATTATACGCCAAATAAAATTGAATATTTTTCATGCAATCGTAATATTTTGCATTATTGTTTGCGAATAAGCGTTGATAAGGCAATTGGTTGAAATAAATAATTCTTGCCCCTCACACTGCTGTATGCTGGGGCTTGAAACGGTATAACTCGTGAAAAGGTAAAATATTTGAAAAAGCAACTTCGTTGCATTTCCAACGGTCACACACCCTGAAAACTTCCATTTCAAGTTATTTCATTTATGTATTTCACGCGTAAGTATGTTCCCATTTAAATGTGTTTGACTGCTCGATAAAAGGTGACCGGGGGACATACAGATTCCAACGAATTATATTGTACGTTGAAAACTCTCGTCGAAATTAAAGTGCACTGGCTATCGAGCACTCATTATATCGCGCAAAGTATCATTCATCATTCATTCATGTTTTTAAATGGAATGCATATGAATATAGCTGTGAGAACATGTATGGAACTCGCACAATATACACTGGAAATGAAATTTTGTTAAAAATCGTCGATATTTTGTTGAACACGGTGAACTAAATAATTATTGAAAATTTCAAAATTTTCCTTATTTTGGCAGTAAATTTTGTTTCTAATGAAATTGTCAGCTAAATTTACGATTCGAACGACAAAAATTTGCTTCCGAAGAGACTTTCTAGAATATTTCTTGCTGCGAGGACATAATTTTTGGGATTTTTCAAAAAAACGTTTAGTCGAACGTATCGAACAAAATATCCATCTTTTTCAACAAAATTTTGTTTTCAGTGTACATAATGAAACAAATTTGACAATGAATTCGAATTACCAATTATTTACGATTTATTTCAATATTTCAATTTATTTTCAACGAATAGTCGACGAAAAAAGGCGATGTGAGAAAAGAGAATTTAAAAAATCTTCATTTTTTGCACCGAAAACGACTACTGCTTGAAAATAATTGGAAAATATTTCATTTCCTTCTCAAATAATTCAATCCCTGAAACTCGGAGCCCTCGAATAATTATCAAAAGTTGCCTAAAAAAAAAAAAAAAAAAGAATATTGAATGTAAAATAAAATGGAGCGACGAAAAAATTGAACATGTTTCCGAAAGAAATCGAAGAATTGAGACTCTCGTGCGGCAAATGACAGGATGCAGGGGTTAGAGTTTTGTATCGCATCAAGGCTCCGCGTGTATCCAACACGACGACTAAATCTATCCCTTTTTCTGCTCGTATGGCCTGACCCAGATGGCACAGCCTCGAGCTAAATGCAAAAATCGTCAGCGACAAAAACCGATGACGGAGACCGGGAAATTTTTTGATAGACGACGCGTGAATAAAAAAAAATAAAAAACAACCGACGTATCCGAAGTTTGATCGAAGATGAAACGGTGGAAGGAGTAAAAATAAAAAATATTGAGACAATGATGAATTAGTAGCTAGACTTGACACAGCTCCGATGAAAAAATTCACTCTTCCATGATTTCAATTCCGGATATCGTTTCCTTTGTGCGATCCATCACTTAGTTATTTTTCTTAAAGCACAACGTCGTTTGCACTTTTCTCTAAAACATCGATGCAACGATTTTCCTACTTATGCGAAGCACGTTTAGAATTCATTTGATTTTACTGGCAGAACTGTGCATTTCCGGAAGGAAGCTCGACAAAAACCACGTGAGATTTGGGCCAAGTATGAATTTTTATTCTCGAAATGTTTGGCGTAAATGTTGAAACTTCACGCGAGAGGGACTGTGGACATTCGGAAGGAATTTAAATAAATGTAATCCGAGCACACAACGTTCGCACACGCACACAGAATTTTATGAGAGTCCGAAGTGCACGTTAAAGTGTAAATATCGATCGTGAAACTATCGAATTCGTTGGAAGAATCTCTAAGTACGCATTGCGGCAGTTTGCCCGAAGCCCGGGCTGCAGAAAAGCTCCATTTTATTTTCCACCCTTGCAGAGCGAAGTAAACAAGCTCCGAAGAGAAATTGTCCGTTTTACAGGATAAAGCTTTGTGCAAAAAGCAATGTACAGACGTCTGCCGATCTTTCGGCATCGAGCACCACTTCCGGGATACTAAAGTTATTTAAGTTTCGCAAAGAGTCACTTGGCAAAGTTTCCACCATCGGAAGCTGGAAATTACGAAAGCTTAAAGCTCCCAGTGTCCGAGGCTTGATATAAAATTATACAGGAAATCGTAGCACAGCTTTGGAAAGGAAAAACTACAGTTTCTTTTTACCCAGAAAGCAAATCGCTTAGTCAAAAAGTTCTGCTGCAAGAAAACAAAAATTTGCATCGCTACAGAATCGACTGAAATATTTCGTCCAGACATTTACCAACTTTTCGGAATCAACAAAATTCTTCCAAGTAAATAATAAGATTTTCGAGCATTTTTTATGATTCAATTAAAAAGTTAACCAAGCAGATGGATATTTTGTTCGATACGTTCGACCAAACGTTTTTTTGAATAATCCCGAAAATAGTGTCATTGCAAGAAACATTTTAGAAAATCTCTTCGTAAGCAAATTTTTGTCATTCCACTCGTAAATTTCGCTGATAATTCCGTTACAAACCGAAGATCCTGCCAAACTAACGAAAATTTTGAAATTGTCAAAAAATATTTAGTTGATCGTGTTCCAACGAAATATCGACGATTTCAAACAAAATTTCATTCCCAGCGTTCGAATTTTTTCGTGCTTTTTCCTATCAAGAGTACTGTTCCCTTAAACGCACGAGAAAATGAGAGGGCACGTGAAACACTCGAGCCACGATGACCTGGTACTTTCTCATGTATATACAGAATCCTTCCAGCTTTTGTGTATACAAGATAACCTCAAATTAACATCTTGACTCTCCTTCATGTGGCTCACTCACAGGCCCAACATGTTTTCCCTACAATTACATAATAAATCCCAGTAATCTGCACGTATTTGCTAGCACACTCGAGTCTCGAATTGCATCTGACATGGAAATCTCGGTAGCGAATATTCTACGCGTAATAAATAGTCATGCAGCTTGTTGAAAACATTAGCAAATATCGTCGTACGTCTAGATTTGTACATAACTCTTCCTTCTACATCCGTGCGCACATAAACTCGTGTTTCAACATGGCAACCTCTGCAATCTCCGCATTCAATGTTTCCCTATTCTCTCAACAGTGTGTCAAGTGAATAATGAGTAATCCACGATTTATTGGAACAACTGATGTCATCTGTGCAACTTCTTAGCACGACGATCTATGAGCATCGAATACAATGCTTTTGGAAATACTTTCATATCGCTAAGACCATTAATCTGTGATCTCGAACCAAATTCGAGGCTTCGGTCCTGAAAATCATATCATTTTTCACACATTTTAAATATTCGTTTTCTCCTTCACGGAAAATGTGTACTCGGGATACATATTTTTTTAGGAAATATTAATAACTACTGTCGCGGTTTTAGAATTAGTGTTCGGAATTTAATGAAATTTGGTACAGTAGTAGATTATGATTAGAAAAAGGGTCCAGTCAACATTTCGAGAGGCTACAGAGAACCAGAAAAAAAATTCGCATTGATTATTTCATACAAGATTGAGAATTGAAAACTGAGAATTAAAAATCTCAGTTTTCATTGTAAAACACAATGAACTGTATGAAATCGATGTTAAATTCATTAAATTCCCAATGCGAATATCTTTTTTCTACTTTTCAGTAGCTTCTAGAAAATTTGACTGAATTTTTTTCGTATCATGATCTACCACTGTACCGAATTCTATTAAATTCCGAACGGTAATTCTAATCAGAGGAAAGATATTCGCATTGGCAATTTTATACATTTAACATTGAGTATGACAAATTTCAGTTTTCATTGTATTTTGCAATGAATTCTTATCAGTTCTTAGGATAAATCACAGTTTTCATTGTAAAATACAATGAACTGTATGAAATCGATGTTAAATTCATGAAATTACCAATGCGAATATATTTTTTCTACTTTTCAGTAGCTTCTAGAAAATTTGACTGAATTTTTTTCGTATCATGATCTACCACTGTACCAAATTCTATTAAATTCCGAACGGTAATTCTAATCAGAGGAAAGATATTCGCATTGGTAATTTTATACATTTGACATTGAGTATTATGAGAAATCTCAGTTTTCATTGTATTTTAAAATAAATTCTTATCAATTCTTAGGAGAAATCACAGTTTTCATTGTAAAATACAATGAACTGTATGAAATCGATGTTGAATTCATGAAAATAACAATGCGAATATATTTTTTATACGTTTCAGTAGCTTCTCGCAAAAAATTTGACTGGATTTTTTTCTTATCATAATCCACACTACTGTACCAAATTCTATTAAATTCCGAACGGTAATTATAATCAGAGGAAAATATTCGCATTGGTAATTTTATACATTGAACATTGAGTTTTATGACAAATTTCAGTTTTCATTGTATTTTGCAATGAATTCTTATCAATTCTTAGGAGAAATCACAGTTTTCATTGCAAAATTCAACGAAATGTATGAAATCGATGTTAAATTCATGAAATTACCAATGCAAATATCTTTTTTCTAGGTTTCAGTAGGTTCTCGAAAATTTGACTGGATTTTTATCTTATCACAATCCACTACTGTACTAAATTCTATTAAATTCCGAACGGTAATTCTAATCAGAGGAAAGATATTCGCATTGGTAATTTTATACATTTAACATTGAGTTTTATCACAAATTTCAGTTTTCATTGTATTTTGCAATGAATTCTTATCAATTCTTAGGAGAAATCACAGTTTTCATTGTAAAATACAATGAACTGTATGAAATCGATGTTAAATTCATGAAATTACCAATGCAAATATATTTTTTCTAGTTTTCAGTAGCTTCTTGAAAATTCAACTGAATTTTTTTTCGTATCATGATCTACTACTGTACCAAATTTAATTAAATTCTGAACGGTTGTTGTAAAACCGAAAGTACTACCTTAATGGAAAAAGTGTGAATTCTACGGTTCGTTTTTAGCCTGAACTGTCGAATGTGTTTTGCACAACTGCATTTTTACTGGGGTGCAACGTCGGTGATGAGATATAAATAGGAATATTTATATAGTTGAAGTTTATGAATAAATATTTGACAGATAAATAGATGAGAACGAGAGTGAGTCGATGCAGATCCCATCGGCAAGAAAGTCTGAATGAAAAGGAAAGAGAAATGCTAGGTTCGAGGCAACGAGGAAGAAAACCGAGGGTCGTGAAGAAATGCGAGTGTAAAGGGCGCACAATACGAAGTGAGATAAAGCAGGAAGTGTGCAAAAAAAAAGAAAGTGAAGAGTGGCGGGGGAGGGTGAAGAACGGTGAAGAGAAAAAAAGGGACGAGGTAGAGAAAAAACGTGCGACGTCGACAACGAACCCCTACGATTCTGAATACGACCCCCAGAGTCGAGATATTTTTTTTTTCTTTCTTTTTTTACGACTATCCAGACTTTTTTTTCTCGTTGCTTCCTCTTTTCACTTCTCCATATATAAAATAGGCTGGCCGTTGTACTTCTCACTATTCTCCAGTTTCTCTTCTCGGTCCTTCTCCCTCGCTGCTTTCACGTCTCTCTCACTGTTTATTCTTTCCAGATCTGGGTCATAATTTTTCTTTTTCATTCCTTTTCTCCTGCTCTCGTGCTATGTACACCTCACGTTACTTTTTATTCTCGCCAACGACAGCAGCCCCACGTTCGTTGCCGCACGACAAAATACAATTAATAGCGTACTGACTCAATCCCCTTTATATATTTCTTCAACAAACGTACGTGAGAAAAAAAAACTACGAGGAGATGAAAAATAACGAGTGAGAAGGCAACTCATCGGTAAAAACGTCAAATAACGATATGCAAATCTTCCTCGTAGAAATAATCGGCCCAGCCATTTGTTATGCTTCCATTTTCAATTTGGATTGCCAAAGTTTATTGATAAAAAATTTTCTTTCATTTTCATCACGTAGACACATATTTCGTTGGCAATGCACGTGGCTCTACAAATCACGTGTAAATATACAGTAACATAACGTGCACTATGCACATGTCATGGCAATATATATTATTATGTAATTTTATCAATTTAGGGAGGACACACATATTGCAAATTGCTTCTCCGGTAATTGGCAAATTCAATCAGCAAAATGGTGCAGCGAAATTTGGAAACGTTCGCCGCCGCGGAGAAACAGACCCAATTTCGCAAATGTTGCCTCAATGCTTTGCATATCTATATTTCTTCCTCGATAGAAAAGCGTGCGGTGTGCAAATGCACAAACACGCGCGACATATCGATTCCAAAAGCTCAATAGCTTCAAAAGTCATTTCATGCTCGTACCTATACCGTCATTTCAATTTGAGTAAACATGCCAAATTCTCAGAGAATTATTTAAACCGATATTTCACCGTGATTCGTTAATAAAAAGCGAATCGCGTTCTGAAATTTGATGAAACGAGGCATGTTCCTCGAAATTGAAATATCACTCGACGAATAACACTAGTTGACGTTTTTCCATTACTTCAGTCCCCTCGTTTTCCAACTCATAAATAATAAATATTTTTCTTTTCATTCCGTTAATAACTTTTCATACTCTTCGCGCCAATTATTTTTCACGCTATTTACAGCTTTCGCGAAGCTGTGATAATCGCACTTGACGATCGAACGTTGAGGAAGTAGAAATTTTCAAGGCACCTGCAGTTTTATAGTCTCGAATGCACACTGAGAATGAAATTTTGTTTAAAATCGTCGATATTTTGTTGAATACGATAAACTAAATATTTTTTTATAAATTTCGAAATTTTCATTATTTTGGCAGTATGTTTGCTTTCTAACGGAATTGTCAGCGAAATTTACGAGAGGAATGACAAGAATTTGCTTCCGAAGAGACTTTCTAAAATATTTTTTGCTGCAATGACACAATTTTTGTAATTATTCAAAAAAACGTTTAGTCGAACGCGTCGAACAAAATATCCATCTTTTTCAACAAAATTATGTTTCCGGTGCAGGAAAAGCGACTGTGACTGAGGAAATGCGAAAAACACGATTTTCGATAAATACGAAGAAATGAATTAGTAAAAAAAAAACAAAAAATTAGTCAGAGTGACCTGACCAGTTGCTGCTGGCATGGGAAGCCTGCTCATCAATTGCAGCCGAGCAGACCACGTTGCAGAAAAATGTAGGTGGTTCGATAACCACGATTGATTCTCTCCCTACATGACGTCACCCGCGAGCTTGTTCGTGATGTAATTTCAATGGCCACATAGCATCACTTTCAAAGTAGCTCTGCACCGATAAACAAAAACAAAATTACATAATTTCTTGATGGATCGTACAGTGGTGCATGAAAATGGATATTTTGTTCACAATTCTCTTCCAAGTGCGGGGAAAAGACTGGGTCGATCGTTGTTTGTGTTGTGCATCACGTCAAGTGCATTTTTGTTCCTCGACTCTCAATGCTTCCTGTAAATTTGATCATGGGATAATAAACATATGGCACATTGTTGATTAATCAAGTTTGAAAATTTTCGGAACTTGATCACTTTCACTAATTGATAGATGGCTTCTGATATAATATCAAGCGGAATCATACATTGCATGCGAACCCATACATGCCCACGATAATAAACCATCGAAANAAAAAAAAAAAACAAAAAGTTTTTTAATAAATAAAATATTCGAAAAATAATTTTCGAAAGTTTTCGAAAACAATTGGAAATGCGTGTCTTGTAGTGACTCGTTTAAAAAAGTTAAAAAAATTATCTAATTCTGGCATCAATCAAAATTATGGACTAAAATTAGTAGCTCGAGCATCGAATGAAAGAAGATGATGAAATAATTGTACAATGAGGACTCAACTATATTGTTCAAAGCGATGATTTTTAGTTGGAGCGATTGTACAGCTTTTAACCACATAAACCAGTAAATCGAATCGCTACAGCTACCTATTAATTCCGATCGTTCCCTTTTCGTTCTATGCTCTGTATATAGCTCTGTTTCGCGTTGCCATTTATCCGCAAGCTTCTCTAGGGAAAACGACGACTGGCAGCGCAGCATCGACCGGAGGCCAACACGCTCGACCTCAATTGGAAATCAATCTCTGGTATTATTTGCATTATTTAGTGGAGGCTTTTATATTCTTCGAGCTGTCTCTTCTTTCGACCTGCTCCCGCTCCCTTTCTCTTTAATCGTCAGTTACGAGCTGTTTATTTATTCACCTTCGTTTTTATATAATTGAGAGTAAATGGTTATGGATTGAAACATTTACCTGGCGAGTGGCCGGCATCTCTTCATTTCTAACTCTATCGAATAAAAAGCAATGAAAGATCGAGAATGCTTCTATTTTAGGGACAACAAAACGACATGCTATTTGTTTCGTTAGCCCTTGATGGTCGCATGGGGTTAAACTGTTACAAAATATTTGTCAGTTGGTGCAATAGTTTGAAATATTTCTCGCGGCTTGAAAAACATCGAACTCAACTTCAGAATAGTGAGGAATATAATTTCCTTATACCTTTGGACTCTGATTTCGTGCGTCATAGAAAAACGCTCGAGGACTTTCGATCGGCGAAACTCAAAATTCCATACGTGAAACGCACACCTGCTGAAAAAGCTCTTAACGCAGAAAAATTTCGTTGCAGTTGACTCGCACAAGTTTCGTACGTTTGTCGTAATGAGTTCTCGTCGTTCATACACTCGTGGACTTTAACGGTTGGAAAAGAGGAGTATGTGCAACGTGCCTTCTCCCCGGACGATGTGGGGAAAAAAAAAGAGCTCCTGCACGCAAATAACGCTGGCTCATGAGTCTTCCGGAAGTTGAGAAAATAAAGGGGAGAACCAAACAGAACTCGCTGCGGAAAGGGTTCTTATATGGTCTCTGTACGGACTTGTGCACTCCACCGTGACACAGACGTATGCACACATTGCCACAAGCAGCAGGAATACCCTGCACCTTCATAGAATTGTACACAGTGTCTCATAATCCGTAAGAAAAACATTGAAGACGAGTTAAAATTTCTTATTCCCATTCACTGATCGGATTATGCTGATCCAAGGCGAGGAGCTCCACTTCTGACTTTTAATTGACAGCGCAGCAGCTCAGCCAATTAATTAATCAATTGGATTATTGAACGTCTTTGTAACGATGAAAAATTCTGTACGGATAAAAATCATTTTGCGTTTATCCCAGAAAATGGAATTTTTTTTTTTTTTTATTCAGTAGATTCATTTTTTTTCAGGAAATTCAAGTGAAGCTTTTTCTCAGCCCAATTAGGGGACAAACTTGGCTGCAAATTTCGCGACACTCGGTATACGCACGTATAGATATGTGTCATTGGAGAAACGAGCAACGAGGTGGAATATGTCCGCAGTGCGACTACGAAAAACACACACACCCACGTAGACAAATGTCGTGTTGCTGAGCACGCGAGAGTATCTTTGGCGGGGGTTAACTTTTCGACAGAATTGACCCACTGCTTGCACTTTGCAAAAGAGGCTAAACCACCTTCATGCTGTACCTCCGGGTCTACACTACCGTGCCCACGCTGCTGCATGCACATTCACCCGAATTTAGAAAAAGATAAATACAAAATTTTTCATTTTTTGTCATATTTTGATTTTTGAATTTTTTTTATAAATGATTTTTCGATATTTTAGAATATTTCAAGCCCATTGACATTAAATACTGGAAAAGAAAAAAGTTCATCATCACGTTCATTCAAATTTTAATTACGTTCCACGAATCTCATCGAAGCACTCCTTCCTGTAGGATTTCTGGTAATAATTCGAGGATTTTCGTATGTCTGACCAAAGTAAAACTTAACTACTTGGATCGAAATATTTTTCTCATATATTCGAATAATATGGGATGTTATCTTGCATAAAATTGCAAGGTTTATGAAAGCATCAATATAATTAGGGAACGACCGAAGTTGCTTTTGAATTTGAAATTAAAAACGGCTGGTTTTATCCAATGAGAGTGAGAGATAGAAACATTATGCAAATTTTATTCGCGAGTATAATTGTTTGCTCGGGTACTGGCTGTTCGGGACGATGGAGTTCTCATCGTGGGCACGATATTAAATATATATACATATCGCGAAAGAAGAACACTATTTCCTGGCCGTTGAAACGTTGCAGCCAGGGAGTGTACGAACGGAAAGAGGAGCTTTTACCTCACGTATAACATACTCCCCGAGAATGCTGATTCGGTTTTAACGAGTGTATTCAGGATAACGTTTGCATTTTATGCGATTAAATGAAATTTCCGAGCACGAGAAAGCATCGGGTAGGAGTCTAGCTTGTTTGACGCGAGTGATGCTTCACGGAGCTTTTTTCTGTGTGTTCCTTGCTGCAACGTACCGCAGCGAAATTATACATTTTTCTTGTACTTAAAATAGATATAAGCTGAGCACAAAAAATGAAATCTAAACTAAAAATGGGGCGGAATTTCGTTCGGGGAAGCGAGTGGAAATGGATCGATGAGTTGGAGGTGGGCCATTAATATCCCAACAAAAGTTGGCAGACTTCTAACTCGTGCGTCACTCATGGAACACGTTGTTGAACCAACAAACTTCAAAAGCACATTCTGTCATTTTAAGTACGAGAAAACTTCAAGTTCGAGTCGTTGAACTATACGAAAAGAAAAATTGATGGTTGCAGAAAGTTTTAAGTACTCGGGCGATGTGTAAGTCGATACGACCATTTGTTAAGGTCCTCTCGCCCCTTTCCATTCTTTCCTCTTTTTTAACACGTCCGATTAATCAATTTAAATACGAGAGTTCGATGAAATCTCGTCCAACCCGATCTCCTCTCGCTTAATGAATTAAAAATTCAACACACTTATGTTTTTCGAACCAAGAGTCGAATTGCAAGCCAATAGTGGATTTAATTGGGATTAAAGCAATAAGAGCCACGGTATGGAGGATTTTCGGGCAGAGAGAGAGAGAGAGAAGTACCACGCAGCCGTGCTAATGGCAAAGCTCGTTCACCATTGTTGCAGCACGTGCTACAGCTTCGTTATGTGCTAAACGAGTACGAAACAGCGTGCAATGAATTTCCTCTTTTGGAAGCAGGGATATTGGTTCTTGCTCAACGATACACCACTTGCATTAACACACATGCACTATTCTCCAACGTAAATTTTCGCTGTCACGCATTCGTGCCAACTATATATTCGAATACTATATATAGATACGATTCAAGTTTCCCAAAGGGTTCGTGTATATCTACAGAGAGTCCTGAGACTCGCACTTTCCATCGCAATTGTTTTACAGCGTACATACAATTCACTAAATTTCCGTTGGTATTAGCTGCACATGATTAAGGAGGTTGCATCACGAAATCAAAATAATGAGAATTTTTTTTAATTTGGTCATTACGTTCTTTGGCATCAAGAACAGAAACACACATTTTTTCACATTTTTTTACCACATGGTTGTCGAATAATTGAGAACTAAATCAAAATTCTTATGCACGAGGTGTATACCTGCATATGGGTAAACTATATGCTTATGCACGTCAACTTTAGTGTTCAATTACTCGAGTACTACGTCGTGGAAAAATTAAAAAAAAAAATTGTATTGTCATGTAAATTTTTGAAGAACATATTGACCAAATTTTGTTAAAATTGTTTTTGAAATTTTTCATGTTTTTAACATCGTTTAGCATAGCAACATTGTATCGTCGTGATCGAAGCTCCTTAAATATAAAATATAGGTGGAAAAATACGTAGTGGAAAAATCGAAAAAAATAATTGCATCGTCACATACATTATTAAAGAATTTATTTACCAAATTTGATTCAATTCTTATTTTATTGAATTTATTTTATTTTTTCCACATGGTTCAGTGAACTCCCTTAATAATCCTGCATAAACACTGCATTCAGGATAAAAAAAATGAGTGGTAATTTTTTTTTTGTCAAAATATCTGCTGTTTATTTTTTATTTTAATTTATTACTCTCCTGCCAACCGTCGACGTGTAAATATTTTATAACTTTCGTAATAAATCCGCTTATTCGCGCAAATATTTTTCAGACACGTGAAATACGACGTAAATCCTTTTTTTCGTTTTTTTTTTTGTTTTTGCATTAAACAACTCCCAACAAACATTTTTGTTTTGAAAAACAAAGATCGCAACGGGAAAAGAATGAAGAAAAATGGCGTGCCTCGTACATACATGTGGGAGAAGTGAATTGCCACTGGCAACGTGGATTACGTGATGAGATAGTAATCTCTCGACTGCCTAGTATAAAGTTCTCTGCATGCAAGCACGTGAGTCGTTCGGTGCTGTGCTATACATTACACGAAACACCACACGAAAACTAATGCCTAGCGAGTACACGGTGTGAGTCATGAGAACAAACAGGATGCTTAGAAACAAATCTAAAACTCGAAAATACAATTGTCGGTATTGCGTCAATACTTGGTTGGGTGGCCGGCTTGGTCATATTTGGGGGGATGAAGTTTTTTTTAGTTTCCGGTGATGCTAGACAATGGGAACAAGAAAAGGGACGTTTGGCTAAAAATTGGATTGAAAAGATCGAAAAGCCTCGTCAATAACCGCAAGAAAAACAGTTTGCAGTGTTTTTTGTATTTACATTCAAATGATATATAATTTCGTCAACTTTTCTAGAAAGTAAAGACGAAGTACAAACTTGTAGAGAATATTTTACAAAATTTACAAAAATTAGGGCGGTTGAACGATTTTTCAAGAAATTCTGATTTTCGTTAAATTCGAAAAATCATAAAATTTAAACCGTTCAACCGATATTTCCCAAATTCAATACGAACCTCGCTATTATGATACTCCATTTATAAAAAAAACATTAGTTATAAATCTTAAAATTTGCGGAAGTTGGAGCGTCGACAGTCTTTTTTTGAAAATTTCAAAATGCCCTAGAATTTGCATTTTTCTAGAAATTCAAACAAAATTCTCAGAGAACAAAGAACTTGTATAGATTAACGTCCGTGCAAAACGGGAGCCCTGTAACTCAAACCGTGCTCGAGTTATGAACGTTTGAATTTTACAGTGCCAGAACGCACACACGTCCGGACATTTTTTCTATAAATGATTTTTCAATGTTTTCCGATCTTTTGAACGCATTGACCAAACGGGAAGGAAAAAAATGTTGACCGTGACACACAGCTTCCTCTACGAGGAAGCAAGATGCCAAAAAATTCTTTCCTCGTTATTCATCTATTCACATTTTGACCTCTCGTTGCATACGTTGCGTCGTAGCGCTCAGTTCCTAAACAACTAGGCCAGTCATTATGGTCTCATATTTCATTGGAGGATCGAGTCATTTTTCAAAGCTAAGCACTTGACTGTGAGAATGTGGAAGGGCTGTTCGGTTCAAGGCAAACAGATCGCAGATAGTTGTTTCGTTTATTTAACTGCGCGTGCACCGAAAGAGTTAAGGTATAACTATCGCAGAATGGGTTGATTTATGATTTTCTTGAAATTTAGTGTAAATATTCTTGACATTAAAACGAACAACTTTTCTATGAGACGAAACATTTTCTGCCGTCTAGAATTTGAGATTATTTCATTTCCAATTTTATATTTTTCCCATCTAAACGCATGTAAAATTGAAGTGACGTTTCGTTAAAAAAGTTGCAAGAAAAAACAAAAGAAACGCGACTTCAATTTACATGCGTTTAGATGGGAAAAATATAAAATTGGAAATGAAATATCTCAAATTCTAGACGGCAGAAAATGTTTCGTCTCATAGGAAAGTTGTTCGTTTTAATGTCAAGAATATTTACACTAAATTTCAAGGAAATCCTAAATCAACCCATTCTGCGATAGTTATACCTTAAATTACCAAAAAGTGTCGCAACGACTTGTGTGTTGGCGTTTGCGAATGTAAGCCACGTTCGCGGTGTACGACAAACTGTACTCATGAATACAGCAAATAATTGCGAGTGGCAAAAAATTAACCTGAAAGTTATTGCTTACGGATGCGGTGAATTTGCACAGAGAAAGAAAAAAAATATGTAAGTTATACCGTACGGGCTATAGTTTCGTTGGCGTACCAAATATACGTACGACTGCACTGTAATCACGTACACCGTAGCAACCCCGATCGTTATCGCGATGCCGCCAGCCAATGTGAAAAGAGAGGGATGCCGCTCTCCAATTTTCCTCTACACAAATGCAAGTCAACGTGCGATTTTGCGAGCACGACGTTTTCATCCCTAAACCGAGTAGCTCCGCATGTCTCTATAGCTTGGTGTACGTGTGTGTATAATCATATGGCTGGGAGTACAAATTCCTCTGCAGGTATGCGTAAGAATAAGTCGATGTCTGTGTGAGCATAAACGCGTGCAGTATATGCATGACGCGCAAATGGATCACGAAAATATCGCCTCAGCACTCTCGCGGTCGAGGTTTTCCGATCAATCAGGATAATGCATGGATTGCTCAAGAGACGAGGATATATGAGCCTCGTATTGTATACCGAGCCTGAAGGAACAATCCAATTTTTTTTTATCCCTATTTTCCTCTTTTTATCCCAAAGTTTCTCCAGAACGAGCTGACATGACTTTGCAACTATTTATAATACTCTCGAGAGTCAGGTCAGACTGTATCCAAGAAAATCAATCACTTATGGCTTTTTCCCCATGCATGCTTCGTTCGTAATGATGAATTATCCTTTGAATCCTTTGTGCTCGGCTCTCAACGTCAGAGGTGATTGCGAAAGCCAATAAAAGTTCTGCTGTCACTTTGAATATTTAAATTCATAATTCACCACGAGATAATTCATCTCGTGGTTATGAACCAATCGCTCAATTCCCATGTTTACATCCATATTTTTTTGGGTGGGGGTTAATATTATGAATAACCAAATTGTCGAACAGCTAACAATTCGGAATTTTGGTATTCATAAAATTAAATAAAAGAAAAGTAATAAAGTGGGAATAATATATTCGAATGACTATATATTATTCCCACCCGCGTTCGTTATTTTGGCGCTCGCCGTTTTGACGTTCGCCATTTTTGACGTTCGCTATTTTGCATTTCGAATTTTTAGTCATTCGAAAAATTTGATTTCGACTTTCTTACTTTTCTTTTATTTAATTTTATGAATACCAAAATTCCGAATTGTTAGCTGTTCGACAATTTGGTTATTCGTAATATAAACCCCCACCCTATTTTTTTTTCCATCATTTGCCAAAAAAAAAAAAAAAACCCCAATTGTTTATTTTCACTTATGTCGTTCGTCATTCGGAAAAAGCTATTTTTCTCACAACAGTTTTTATCTCGTTTCGGTTCACATTCCACCGATCATTTCCATGTCTGGCTCATACGCTTCCGTGCACTTTTGTGTAATATATATGTTGGTGTATATCTGGAACGGTGACATGTACCACAAACTCAAAGGAAAAGTATACATGTATCTCGATCGTCGTCACGCACCACCAAAACGTTATTGACAGACGCCCCCCCTCTCTCTCTGCTTTCTTCTCTGAGCCAATCTAACAAAACAGGCAACATTCCCAATATACATGCATTCGATACACGAAAACTCGATCGTTGATATCCATCCTCTATGGGAATAAAAATGCTTTGGCTACATCCCTTCTTCGTCCCTTTATGCATATATCGACTATCGACACTTTTCTTCCTTCAACTTTTTTACTATTCTCTTTGCCGCCCTCGCGTATCCATGCAGCATATTTCAAAAACCTTCCGACAACGATATTTCTCGACGTATTTCCAAATTTCGAGATAGCCTGAAAAATACTCAAATTTCTACCAAGGGAAAAAGATAATTTTTGTATGTTTTCGTATCAAGTATTTGAGAGATCGTGGAAAAATTTCACGACCATTAGGAAGCTCGTTATTGAACAATTAACATTAATAAATTAAATTTAGTCAAATGCAGTTTTATGGAAACTGGTACAACTTTGCGACATTTTTTTTGACCTCTCAATTTTTTCATTTCTACAATATGCTGAAAGCAACGGAAACAAAATCAAGTTTATTGATGAATTTTTTTTCGTATTTGTTTAAAAAAATTGTTCTCAACAAAATGTTAATTTTTTAATAACGAGCTTCCTAATGGTCGTGAAATCTTTACACGACCTCTTGAATTTACATAAAAACATACTTTCAGAATTTTCTTATCATTTTTTATTTCAACCCTTAAGGTGGTTGAAGCAATGATGACAGAATTCTTAAAATTTGATATGTTTTTACATGAAGCATTGAGGAGGTCGTGTTCAAATTTCACGACGATTTATTCATTATTTATTTACTTATTAATTTATTTATTTTTTTGAACTTTATTTATTGAACAAAAAACATAAAAAATTTTCGTAGGTCCAAAAAATTGAAACTTCTACAAAATTGCAGAAAAATAAAAAACAAACTACTCTTGGTTTCCAACATGAAGATTCTTTCATATCGTGCGATATTAGATTTCGAACGATTTTTAAAAAAACGTAAATATTCTCTGTACATGGAGAAGAGCGATTCGTTGAATCGGAGCGATAAAAAATTTGTTTGCCAACTTCGAATATTTCCAATACGTCTGCACAATGTTAAATGAAACGAGAAAGAGTTGAAGAGCTACGATCGAAGTGATGAGGAGATTCGTATCGCTCCATTTTAAATAACGAGTGAGTGAGAATTGACCAAGTGTTTATGGAGAGTTTTCCTCCTATATTTTCAACGATTCATCAGTAAATACGGATGGCTTCCAATGAAGTAGGATGAGTATTCAGGCTGAGGGGAGCCAGGGAGTAAACGAAGTGTGCAGGATCCGAATGAGTGGCTGTCCAATCGGAAATCGAATCGCACCCGGTCTGACGAAGCGTTTCAAGTACAAACCCATACGTGCATTATATTCTATGGGGGAATACGTTTCCCATCAAAATATGAATATATTTTTATCAATACGTACGTAGTCAATAAATTTAAAAATGTAGAATGATTCGATGCTTCGATCCCTGAAATACTCCAGGAATTTCGTAAACTGATAAAAAAAAAAAAAACGTAAAAAATGGAAATAGAAAATAATAATTAGTTGATTAATTACTCCGAAGTGAAATGATATTTCTCTACAGTTTCCTGTCAAACGTCTCCATAACAAGTTTTCCATTTTTTTAAAAACTCTTGTGGGCTCATTAAAATGTTGTTAATAAATTTCGGTGACGTTGAAAATTTCAAAAAGACTTTTTTTCTCGCTTGAACGAAGGGCGATGAAGTGAAATAGCAAAATGATTAGCATGTAGATCGTGACGATTTTGGATCATTGCATTTCGCATTACTTGATTGTAAAATAAGTTGCAACCAGTATTAACAAAGAGCAGAGAATTTTGCAAGAGTTGGAGGTAAGAGCTTGCATAAGTGGCCACTTGGAATAATAAGCAGTTTGATAATTGAGAGGAAGATGAGGAAAAAAGTGTGGAAAGAGGACCGTAAGTTCCAGCAACTCTGTCTCTATATAAAAGGAAGCATCGCGCTGATGAAAGGAACAAGCGTCTATGGAGTGAGAGGAACAGCGACAAAGAAACAAGTTTTCATCGTGGATGGACTAGCAACGGAATTCAACGGAAGGAGAAAGAAGATTGAACTTAACTGGGGTCAAATTGACTCTAGTAGGGAGTCCCTGCATTCAATATGGCGACTTCCTAATAGAGTCAGGCTGACTCCTTTTAAGACGTTCACCATGATCTTCGCTACTTGAAATTTATTTAAGAAAAAAAAAAAAAAAAATATGAACACTGTAAAAGGGAGAATGGGGAGTTAAGTTTCGTGCTTTTCTTGTAGCAGTACCGGATTCGTAGATACGTAATTAGCAATTATAAAAGATGCTACAGTTCTCTGCTCGTAGTCGTGAGAAAATTGGACGAGAACATAGACCGTAGTACTCGGTCATATTAAAGACGACAAAGTGCCAATAAGCTTCGACATATACATGTATAACTAGACTCCATTAAATGTGAAAAAAATCACTTCAGTAGTACCTTCTGCCTGTTAGCTGCAAAGTGACACGATAAGTGATTTAGAATCGAGTAAACTTTGTAAAGAAATGGAAGGTGCACAGAGTGGATACACTATCGAGTCAAATTAAATACGAATAAGCAAGGGAGCCAGCGAAACAGGACGCGGAAGAAATTCGTCCTCGAGCTGTTGAGTTTCACGATCTTTTCAACAAAACTTTTAAATTGTCATTACCATCTCCTTGTTTCTTTGGAGAACCAAATAAAAAACGATCCTGATGTCTCCAGCTTTCAAAATAAACTCCCGAACCTTTTCGCACGTATCGTGATGAATCTTATGCACTCGGGACGCTTTTTAGCAATTTTTCATTGACGAGAAATCATCCTTTTAAAACCTCAATGTGACAATTTTGTTGCTTTCTTTTTTCTACGTACGATCGCAGCAACTGTCGCGAGTTTTCCACATTTTTTTTTTAGCCTTTGCCCCTGGCATGCTTTTTCGAACGAACGAGAAATAAACTGCCTCTTTAGATATTCAAATACTCACTTGCCCGACGAGTTTTATGGGCGAACAATTTTTCATGTACAACGCAGTAATACAAAGCAGTACACAATATGCGGAGGGATTGCGGAATAAATAGTCGTTTATAGGTAAATCGGCTCGATATGTATTCGAGACACGCCGAAGATATCGGAAAAACTTACATGCCATAAGCAAACGATGTAAAAAAAATATTAAAATCCATACAGTCGATTTGCGCCGTACAAAAGGATAAAAAAAAGTTACCGCGTGATCGAAAAAAATCTGTAAATACAACAACCTCCATTGCGAACATCTTTTCAGCTGTTATTCGAGCTCGAAAATCGCTGAATCAGTGAGACTTCCCATTGGCATTAAGGACGTTGAGTCCCAAATGGCAAATGATGAAAAAATTCGGAAAATTTGGTATGTTTTTTTACAAAGTGTTTAAGAGATCGTGTGAGAATTTCACGACCATTAGGAAGCTCGTTATTGAACAATTAACATTAATAAATTAAATGTATAGACAAATTTTTATAGAATCTGCTAAAACTTTGCGATTAGTTTTGTTTATTTGACGTCTCAATTTTTTAATATCTACAATACACTGGAAGTGACGGAAACAAAAAAAAGTTTATTGATGAATATTTTTTGTATTTGTTGAAAAAATTTATCTTAACGAAGTGTTCATTTTTTAATAACGAGCTTCCTAATCGTCGTGAAATTTTGACACGACCTCTTGAACACTTCATACAAGAAACTTACTGAGTTTTCAGAAATTTCTCATCATTTTTATGTCAACCTTTAAGGTGGTTGAAGAATTATAGAATTATATTATATAATTCTATTATATTATATTATATAATTATATAATTATATCATACAATCATATTATATAATATTATAATATAATATATTAGAATTATATAATATAATTCTATAATCATATTATAATAATATTATTATAATATTATTATAATTTTGTTATTTATTATAATATTATTTTAATAATAATATTATAATAATATAATAATATTATATATTATAATATTGAGAGAGGCAGTGGCTCAGTGGTAGCGAGCCCGGCTCTCACACGGTGGGCCCCGGGTTCGATTCCCGCCGACACCAATGGATTTTTCTAAGTGTCCCAAGCTGTACTCTCTGTGGTTCGGAACCCACGTAAAATAGTAGGTCCATGTGTGCGTAGTGGAGAGGAGACGAATGGGGAAGTGTGAATGGTGGAAAAGGGATGAGAGAAAAAGGTGGAACGGGATGAAAGAAGGGGTACGGGAAGCACACCATGTACAAACCCGCCAAGGGTATGCATGTAAAACTCCACTACATACATAATAATATTATAATATTATTATAATTTTATTATTTATTATAATATTATTATAATAATAATATTATATATTATAATATTATAATATTATATATTATATATTATATATATTATATATTATTTATATTATTTATATTATATATTATATATAATATTATATAATTATATAATTATATCATATAATTATATTACGTAATTGATTATAGAATTCTTAAAATTTGGTATATTTTTGAATGATGAAGAATTCACGAGGTCGTATAAAAATTTCACGACGATTAAGAAGCTATTTATTGAGACATTAACAAGTTGCATAGGTACTAAAAATCCTTAAGGACGTTGCTCATTCAGCAATTGAGAAAAATTCGAGCAACTTGGAGCCGAAGTTTTAACGATTATTCCAACCACCAATTTTCGAAAGCAGGACAATTTTTCTCTCTACATTTATTCCACGTCCCTAGTCCAAAAAATATATCCACATGATTCATTTTTCCATCCCACTGCAGACTTTCACACGAGTACGATCGCTAATTGCGGAAGCAATTTCAGCTGTACCCTCGAGGCTGGGACATTTATAGAGACATGTAGAAAAATATACTTCACCATTCATTTTTTGTTACATATTTTTTCATATGGATATTCCCCTGCATTACATCCTCGCATTTTTAATATTTCCCTTTGTCTATTCCGCCTCCAGAAATAAATGCTTGTCACATAGTCCATCGTATGTACACCGCGATGTGTGATATATACTTTTTTTTATACTTATGGCTTTACATGGGGCTGTATACACGTACGAATAATGCTTGAGGACGGTTTCCAGCGCCACTTCTGCTGACTGCAATCCGCAATGCAGAGGTACTCTCCTTCTATACCTCTATTTATATAGTAAAGATACGTCCATGTGTGTGTCAGCTTGATATCGCGATGGCCCATAAGGAGAGGAGCCCCCGAGGCAGGTGCCAGCTCACAACTCGTTAAATCGAATTAGGCCAATTAGATTAAGACTTTAATTTAATATGAAGAGCATATACATGTATACATGCGTCTCTATAAAAATAATACGTCTTGTTCGTGTCGTACGTGAGTGTGAGTGCCTCCGTAGGCTCCGACGTAAGCCCGCATGAGGGTCGCTCCGTCAGGCATACGAAAAAACGTGCAAAAATAATAAAAAATAAAAAATAAAAAAACAGGGCAGAACAAAAAATCTGCAGATTTTTCTATGAACGTAACGTCTGCGGCGTTTCAGAGAAATTTTAAATGGAAGCACGTAACAAGGAAAATTACACTCGCCGTAAATTCATACGTGCCTTCAACAATCCTTGACGAAGGAAAGTATTTTCTTGGTATGTCGGAATAATTTTTTATAATGAAAAAAAAAAAAAAACGTCAAAATAACGTTTCCACTTCTATAATTTACAATACGCAAATTAATGAATTTGTTGACGCGAGGTAAAGGTTGGTCTCGTTTACACTCAAATTCCAATGCACACAGCAGAGTTTTCGCTGACTTTGTGAATTATTGTGCATTGAGTATTCTCGACTTTCGAAAAACAACACACGTCTGTTTTTTTTTTCAATTTTTTGCTACAACTCTTATCACGAATATCAGTTGAAAAAATAAAAATTGAAAAACGACTGCAGCGAGATAATTCGGAGCTTGAAATGTAATTGTTTGTTCGTGCAGGGAAAAAAGTATGACGTCTGTTTTTGCCGAAGTATGCATTTCAGTGAAAAAGGAAATCAACGTGATTTCGCATGTTTCTGGTGAAAAAAAAAAAAAAAAANAAAAAAAAAAACGCCGGAACATGTGCATCGGTTATTTTGGCAGGTTTCACAAAATTGCTCGATCCACTTGCGGCTTCATTTGCCTGAAACAACACAGCACTGACGAGAATCGTTGTTCCAATTATTCTGGAGCTATTAATTTAACTATTTCGTAGGAAATCGAGAGAAATGGTTGACTGAATATGACGACTGAAATCTCATAAATTCCGTTCCCAATTAAATTCCATCCTAATGGAATAATTTCATTGCAAGCCTCAATGAAAGATTCTCGTAAAATTTCGTTTCAACTTTTCTTTCATTTGGTTCTATTTTAGCAACTTATTTTGACTTTTTCTCACCTTCACTATCGTCCTCTCTACCGCTGTGCCATCGCGCCTCACAAATCCCTCTTCTCACATAGGCGCCAATTTCTCGTTCACTACTACTACAGCAAAGCGCTGGAATTTCGTTATGGACCACACGTATCCTGATTCAAAGTGCTATCGATCAGAGATGCGTTACGTTTGCCATCAGAAAGAGGAGAGAGAGGGAAAGTGAGGGATGGAGGCCAGAGGAGGATACAGAGGACCGAATCCATAGAGATGAAGAACGAAAGGTTCATAGGCCTCACCGATGCGCAAGCATATATATATATATATATGTATGTAAATCTTCCTTTTGATCCATTACAATGGGTTTAGGAAATTTGTACCTTTTATCACGATCCCATTAGGTCATGCACTTTCCAACACCATCGATATCACGAACCCATACAAACTTGTCTCTATCATTACACCCCCATGAAATTGATGTTCGATCAAAAGCCGCGGTTATGTGGTTATGAAACTATATCCCTCGATCACAATGCAAAATTAATTACCAGCTCGCGATAAATACTTTGATGCTGCGTCGATTTTAGTTAGAAAATTGAGCCCCTTCCGGCCATCGCGATAGGACGATCAACATTCGCATGTGTATAGTCTCGCCAGATAGGATTCGGACGAGTATTAATTAACGTCAGAGACACCAGCATCACGTTTGACGCTACTATGAGCTACGACCTCATTTATGTCCCTCGCTATCTGTCTCCTCGACGCCAACACGATATATACACCTTGACTCTGTCATACATTCTCCTCGAAAGCTCGAATGTATATTCATGTGTGAGTTCCAGCTGTCGTTCCTTACGGACATATTTCTACGTGACTAGAACAGGATTTCCGGGCATGAATCAAAAATTAAAAGAATATTTACACTGAAAACAAAATTTTTTTGAAGAAGATGAATATTTTGTTCGATACGTTCGACTGGGTGGGGGTTAATATTACGAATAACCAAATTGTCGAACAGCTAATAATTCGGAATTTTGGTATTCATAAAATTAAATAAAAGAAAAGTAAGAAAGTCGAAATCAAATTTTTCAAATGACTAAAAATTCGAAATACAAAATAGCGAACGTCAAAAATGGCGAACGTCAAAACGGCGAGCGCCAAAATAACGAACGCTAGAATAGAATAGAATAGAATAGAATAGAATAGAATTCGTTATTTTGGCGCTCGCCGTTTTGACGTTCGCCATTTTTGACGTTCGCTATTTTGTATTTCGAATTTTTAGTCATTTGAAAAATTTGATTTCGACTTTCTTACTTTTCTTTTATTTAATTTTATGAATACCAAAATTCCGAATTATTAGCTGTTCGACAATTTGGTTATTCGTAATATTAACCCCCACCCGTTCGACTAAACGATTTTTTGAATAATCCCAAAAATTCTGTCAATGCAGCAAGAAATTCTTTAGAAAATCTTTTCGGAAGCAAATTTTAGTCGTTCCACTCGTTAATTTCGCTAGCAATTTCGTTAGAAACCAAATATACTGTCAAATTAAAAAAAAAATTTGAAATTATCAAAAAATATTTAGTTCACCGTATTCAACAAAATATCGACGATTTTTAACAAAATTTCATTCTCAGTGTAAGCTCTGTCTCTTCGAGGTATAAATTATTTATTAATTAGTGATAATGACCCTCAACCAAAGATTCGTAATCGACTGCAACGTCTTCTAGCAACTTCCTTCGGAAAATATCAGAATTTATGCGAACCCTGTAAATCTTGTAATTCGCCGCAATTTCATTTTTACCATTTTTGCTTTCTCTTTGCTATAAATTATTTATTAATTAGTGATAATGAACCTCGACCAAAGATTCGTAATCGACTGCAACGTCTTCTAGCAACTTCCTTCGGAAAATATCAGAATTTATGGGAACCTTGTAAATCTTGTAATTCACCGCAATTTGATTTTTACCATTTTTGCTTTCTCATAGAGGAAAGTATGTGACGGTGAAAAATTCTTTGTTCCAGTTTTCAATGTCAATGTGCTTATAATATCGCAAAACATTGAAAAATCATTTCTAGAAAAAATGTCCAGATGTGAGTGTGTTCTGACACTGTAAAATTCAAACGCTCATAACTCGAGAACGGTTTGAGTTACAGGGCTCCCGTTTTGCACGGACGTTAATCTATACAAGTTCTTTGTTCTCTGAGAATTTTGTTTGAATTTCTAGAAAAATGCAAATTCTAGGGCATTTTGAAATTTTCAAAAAAAGACTGTCGACGCTCCAACTTCCGCAAATTTCAAGATTTATTACTAATTTTTTTTTTATGAATAGAGTATCATAATAGAAAGGTTCGTATTGAATTTGGGAAATATCGGTTGAACGGTTTAAATTTTATGATTTTTCGAATTTCACGAAAATCAGAATTTCTTGAAAAATCGTCCAACCGCTCTAATTTCTACAAATTTTGTAAAATATTATCTACAAGTCTGTACTTCGTCTTAACTTTCTGGAAAAGTTGACGAAATTATATATCATTTGAATGTAAATACAAAAACCGCTGCAAATTGCTTCCTCAAGATGCTCAAGATGCGCAAAGCTTCCTGTATGAGAAAGCCAAAATTGAAGATACAGGTCCTCATAGAGGAAGATTTGAGCATCGTGTTTAATTGATTCGTCAATTAAAAATATATCATTATTTTCCACCCTCTGTTATAAAGTAATCCGTTGTCCTCTGTCATCATAATTTTAGTGCGAAAATAACAATAACAAAAGTAACATTGGATGCACATGAAAACTCGTATACTGGAATATCTCGTCGTACATTGATCGTTTGCTGCATCAGCTGCAACAACAATTTTAGGTAAGCTGCCCCCATCGCGACCTCCAATAGAATCGATAAGCGGAAGAGACACGACCGTATGCATCGAAGAATACGTGTTCGAAGCTTTTGACAGCCGATGATGCGTGAACTGTGCCTCTATCCTTGTTGCAACCCTCTCGATTCCATCGAGAAACAAGGAAAAGGGGCAAGAGCTACAAACCCCTGAGAAAAAAAACCTGCATTGTCCCTGTCGATGCCCCATCGACGATATGTTTTTATGGGTGCTCCCGTTGTATGTTCCATCGAATAATGCATCGACTCCTCAGTTTTTTATATCCGGAGAACGAGCTGATCATAAAAGGCCATCGGGTATAGACAACAATTCTTCGTCATCGCCACTCACCTATTTTTTGTTTGTTTGTCCTTTTACGAGTAACGTTGCTTCGCCTTTCTGTTGTTTTTTAGCCCACAACATTTTTTTCGATATGAAACGTTGTACGATGAAATTTTTTAATCGTTGGACAAGGTTTTTTTCATCGAAATAACTCGCAGAGGTCAAGCCTTAAAAAAAAACAAAAGAAAACAGAAAATCTGTCAAATGGGAATATTATCGCTGGGCTGATGAGTATTTAAGGACGTTGTATGCAAAATTCTCTGTCGATAGAATTCCTTCAAATTTACACCACACAAAGAGAATAGTGATGTCTAATAGCTCGCGCAATTTAAAGAGCTTTCGCCATGTAGAAGTCGAGATATTTATTTATAAAAATCACAATTTTCAGTAGTTTCTCATAAGAACGTGTGTTAAAAGTTACAATTTTGAATATTAAATATTTCGATTTCTAAATGGTGAAGCCTCTCAGAACTTTGCACACACTTTTATGTAACATCGACGAAGCTTTATTCAGTTTTTCAAAAAAATCGGTCGTTAAATTTTTTCAAAATTTTGTTTATTATATAAAAAATGGAGATTACCTCGGACGATGTTGGATTTAGAGTACGTTGTTCTTCAGTCAATTTGTAACAACTTTTTTCAATCAACTTGGGCTCGCAAACAATTTTGTATGCAATAAAAACTAAAAAGAAAAATTACGATTTGAGCGTCGCCATACAACGTCCTTAATAGTGGAAAATGAATTTCTAGACGACCTAACAATTGACTCGATACTTTGCCATCATTTTTTGTTAAATCTTGGAATTTGTCGTTTCCTGGTAATTAGAAAATTAAGATGCAATGGTAATTAATCTTTTTGATGAACAATCGAGAATTTTTCCCCTCGCAGGCGGAATCTTTTTTGTTTTTTCTAAATAAGGGAAATCCCAACGATCTTTGTTTCAACGTTTTTTGGAGAATATCTCACGATCATGTTTCGTACAGCAAGTACGATTAATTTTGGAAGGAAAAATGTTGCTGAAAGTGTCGGTATTAAATGTTGACGACAAACCGGCCAAGCAATATTTTTTGTTATTACGGAAATAAAATTTGCCCGGAAAAAACTGTCCCATAAGCTCATGGGTATATAGACACGTGATTGTTGATCCAATGAGCGTTGGGATCACTGAGGGGATACGAAATTCCACGCGCACGTCATGGTATTGATGGTGGTAGTTCAACTTTCGCCTTTGGTGCCATTCCCCAAAAGCATAATTTTCGCATAAACGTCGGGGAGCTGTAAAGTAACTAAAAATGCTGAGCGTCCCATACAATAGTTAGTAATCAGGAAAAGGCGTCAAGGGAAACGCGGCATCGTGCGAGGAATAAATAATTTCCTTGAAAGGACGAACAAGGACGAACAAGCCAGTTGATATATTTTTCAGTCTCTTTCATAATTCTGTCTACAAATCCAGAATTCGACTTTTCTAGATTCAGCAGAGAAGAGCCATCAAAACACATACACCAAAAAACTAATTATTATCATCATAAAAAAAAAAAAAAAAATTCATTAAGGTATTACGATCCCAAAACGACTTTATCCAGAAGATTCTTTCAAAATTTAGTGCAAACGTTCTTGGCACCAAAACTAACAATTTTCTCCTACGAAGAAAAATTTTCTGACGTTTCGAATTCGAGATATTTAATTTCCAATGTTTTTTTTTTTTTATTTTTCTCATCTAAACGCGTGTAAATTGGAGTCACGTTTCGTTAAAACGTTGCAAGAAAAAAAAACGAAAGATTTGCCACCTCGATTTACACGTGTTTAGATGGGAAAACATAAAAAATGGGAAATTAAATTTCTAAAATTTAATTTCTTAAATTATTTGTTAATTATTAAATTTAATTTTAAAGTTAATTATTCAATTCAATTTCCAAAATTCAATTTCTTAAATTATTTGTTAATTATTAAATTTAATTTCTAAAATTAAAAATTCTCAAAAAAATCCTAAAATTCTTTATCGACGTGATTCAGACCGGAAATGATCATTCCTCACGAAAAAAAAAAAAAAACTCACAAAAAAATTCACACGAGCTGTCTTTTTTGACCAAATTTCGTTGTCTATTAATATTTGCAGTACAATATAAAGAAACGAGAGGAAGTGCAAGAGATGATGCCTCAGGAGGAACCAAATCCTTTGATGCGAAAAAAGAAAACACCCGAGGAGCTTGCAGCCGAAGCCGAGGCCGAGGACGAAGATGAATTTACGAGTAAGTATATTTTTATCTAGTCACGGAACAATTTTTTTTACTGCACGATTATGAAATTGAAAAATGCGAAAAAATTGGCCAATTTCTTTGCCCGATTTAGCAAAGCTCATTGCCATGTGGTTGGAAATTTGGAATAACAACATCACCATTTTCATCGATCGTAGAAATTTGCAATCTGTCATGTCAATCGTCGAAGGAAGCGTTTCGTGTCTTGGGGCATTGAATATACTCGCCAACTCGCAGGCATTTATGTGGAGACTAAATTCACTCCCCAAAGACTCGAACAAGAGGAATGAACATTTACCATTTAGCGACCTGATAAAAAATGGTCCTGACAGTAAATTCCAATAAATAATTATGGGCCATTTTTTATTACCGATTTTATGAAATCTCGATTTTGTTCCTTTCCGCGAGGCACTGCTAAAAAGGAAAAACAATAAATATCAAAGCTCATTTTTTTCCGTACCATCAAGGACTAAATTTGTGCTCCGCGTTTTGCGAAATTTCGAGAAAAAAAAAAGGTTCTGGGACGAGGAGCTCTTAGCCACCAGTATTTTGGTTGCACCGCCGTTATTCCGATTCCCAGGAGCGAGTGATAACCAGCAATACGAGGTGTCAACAAACCCATCCCGTCGCTCGTGCCAGCAATAACGTAAACCGTATTATTGACTATCACGAAGTCATTAGTCCAAAGGGCGATGCAATAAAGAGGAAAACGGAAATGGTTCTGGTTAGAATGCTGCAGTGGTCTACGAAGTTGCACGTGCAAAACTTTTGCTTTAGTTTTAGAATATTCTGATTGGAATAGTCCGCACACACGCGAGTCTGATTTTGTAAATGAAGCAACTGGCGTTTACGTCCGACCAGGAGAATGAACTCGTGACAAGTAGTCGGAAAATTTTCACTAATATACTTTTCAATGTTCTATGCAACGTGCCCGAACACGAGAGGGAATCGGACTCGCATAAAGTTGCAGCAGTAACACGGTTTGCTATATAACGTTTCGGGCAGAATTCGTGAGATAAGTTGAAGCGCGTACGTCGAGGCGTATGTAGTATCGAGTGAAAAGTTGCTAGACGCAGAACTCCAGAAGTCTCCGAAGATTCGACGCTTCCATTTACCTCTCACCGCGGATATGAGTATACTATCGATAATTCACGAGCTTTGATCGACTATCAATGGAGTATGAATATATTTCACGGGGTTATATTCAATCTGAGGCCGTCGAAAATTCCCCACCGAATACACCAACTTCTCTCTTATACATATCCACGTAGTTCTCAAAGGTGCCTCCATTTTATCTCAAATTCACTCTGCATCCAACGATTCAATAAGCTTAGAAATTTCAACCCAGAAATTTAACATTTTACTCTTCGTCTTATTCTGATTGCCGCATGCCCAAACATCAAATAAATTCAATAAATTTTACAATTTTTGTCAATTTTATCAATTTTATAAAGTTTAAAAATTTTATACATTTTATGAATTTACAAATTTTATAAATTTTATGAATTCACGAATTTTATAAATTTTATAAATTTTATAAATTTATTAATTATTTCATTTTTTTATTTATGAATTTAATAAATTTTATAAATTTACTAATCGTTTTATTTAAATTTATTTACAAATTTTATAAATTTTATGAATTTATAAATTTTATAAATTTTATGAATTTATAAATTTTATAAATTTTATGAATTTACAAATTTTATAAATTGTATAAATTTATTAATTATTTCATTTTTTTATTTATGAATTTAATAAATTTTATAAATTTACTCATCTTTCATTTGAATTTATTTATAAATTTTATAAAATTTATAAATTTATTAATTCTTTCATTTTTTTTATTTATGAATTTAATAAATTTAATAAATTTAAAATTATAAATATTTATATTCAATGAATTTAATAAATTCAATAAATTGAATGAATTCAATTTAATAAAATTAATAAATAAAATAAAGTAAACGCTGGTAACTTTTTGCGCTACTCCAAAAAGCAGGCCATCATTTTTTTCGTATTGAAATATCGACTCAAAGACTGAATTGTAATAAAGCGAATGTACGTAAGAAAAAATAGCGAAAAAAATGCGAGTTTCATTTTTTAAAGTGTCGCTGACTTATCGCGTTGAATCGTGACCTTTCGGCTGTTGAACTGTGCCAACATGTAGCTTCACACAGCCGCGCAAGGATTTCTCATTATCACATAACCGGAACGACAGTATTGAATCAATAAACGCGCGGGAATTCCTCACGTACGACGGCTCTCGCACTGCATCGCGCGCGGTTCAACGAATGCATATCCGGTTAATACACGGATTCGCAGCAAGTGGGAGCAGGCTGATCCAAGGGATGAAAAGCGCGACAGAGCGCTCGGTGTTTCTCGCTTTCGCCCCGCGATTTTCCCTCCGTGTCTCCTCCAGCCCTCTTCACTCTTTGCTCAGCTACTCCGACATCGTTGATCCCTTCCACTAACCAAAGGACCTTGGAGCGAGTATCGTTCGTTATGGCCACAGAACGTTGCAACCCCGCAGGTTCAATCAATAATTGTTTAACGAGCCGGAGTAGAAATCAAACAGAGCAGCATTGCCTAAGCAAATCGAACGAGTGTGGCACGACGAACGTCGTGTTCTCCGTGTCCCAATAGACGACGATTCACTGCGCCAGATTCGTAGAGACAGAATTCTCCCACAGCCCCAAGAAACCATTCACAACAACTTGCCAAACACTAATTATCCTCAGAATTCTTACACTGGAAACAAAATTTCGTTGGAAAAGATCGATATTTTGTTCGATACACGGAGAGAAATGCGAGGAAATTTATATCACAAATTATTATGCTCCATAGTTTTCTGGTGACAGTTTCGTACGCTCTGAGAAATTTGAGCAAAAACATAGTAATTTTTATTGAAATTCTATCGGAAATAGCGGAAATTTGACATTTTTCGCCTAATTTCAGATAACAAATTACTATGTTTTTGCTAAAATTTATCGGAGGGTCGAAACTGTCACCAGAAAACTATAAATCATAGTAATTTGTAATATAAATTCCCCCGCATTCCTCTCCGTGCTATTATGATACTCTATTCATAAAAAAAAAAAATTAGTAATTTTTCAAAAAACGTCTGTCACCGCTCTAGCTTTCGCAAATTTCAAGATTTTTCTACTAATTGTTTTTTTATGAATAGAGTATCATAATAGCACGGAGAGAAACGCGGAGAAATTAATATCAAAAGTTACTATGCCCCATAGTTTTCTGGTGACAGTTTCGTCCCTCTGAGAAATTTGAGCAAAAACATAGTAATTTTTCATCTAAAATTTGAAAAATGTCAAATTTCCACTATTTCCGATAGAATTTTAATAAAAATTACTATGTTTTTGCTCAAATTTCTCAGAGGGTACGACACTGTCACCAGAAAACTATGGTGGCATAGTAATATGTGATATTAATTTCCCCGCATTTCTCTCCGTGTACGTTCGACTAAATATCTTTTTTTTTTCAATAATTCCAACAATTGTGTCATTGCAGCAAGAAATCTGATAGAAAATCTCTTCGGCATCGAATTTTACTCGTTCCAATCGTAAATTCTGCTGGAAACTCCGCTAAAAACCAAAAATACTGACAAAATGAAAGAAAAAATTGAAATTTGGTTTCCGTGTTGAAAAAAATATCCACGATTTTCAACAAAATTTCATTTCCCTCGTAGTCCCTTCAGTCTGTTTGTTCGATTTTTAAATCATTTCTTTCGCGCCAATGTTTCGTGCGATTTGTTTTTCGACACTATCATTCAACAATTTATTTTCTTTCTCTTTGTTACAGAACTGAAAAACTCATTGACGACGGGTGTAAACGAGTTGAAGACAAAGTTCGATAATGGCTGCAGTCTGCAATGAGTCAGCCCCTCAAATTGGTCCAAGTCGATGACGTCGTTCGATGTCATCGGGCTTGGCCATGCAACCCGATCCCCACCACGAGCAGAGCGAGAAGAAACCAAGAATAACGGTTTGTCGAGAGGAAAGAGTAGAAGAGTTTGTGAGGCAAGGAAGAGCAGCGAAATAAGTCAACAGAAGAGAAACGAGGAGAGAAGAAAAACATCGGGAAGGAGACGTGGCAGGAGAAGAAAAGGAGGAGGAACAGTGAGGGTCCTAGAGTTTATAAAATTCCGTTTTATCGATGAGGGCCAACCGAGGCAAAGTTTCCGGATTAAATTTCTGATGAAATGAGTTTTTTTTCCAAGCTGGCAATAAAAACACAAAAAAAACAACATTTTTCGTCGTCCAATCCTCGAGATCGCGATCAATATTCGGCACAAAAGTTCGGACCACTCGCGCGACTCTTAAAAATGAGTGAGAAATGGCGTTGACGCATTTCACCATAAGATCGA
The DNA here is from genome assembly GCA_037952995.1 of Hyposoter didymator. Lineage (NCBI taxonomy): Eukaryota > Metazoa > Arthropoda > Insecta > Hymenoptera > Ichneumonidae > Hyposoter > Hyposoter didymator. The sequence goes on along the minus strand of JBAJMU010000002.1, from coordinate 3,118,793 downwards.
ATGCGGTGGAAAAACCTGAGGAATTCTGCAACGCGTAAAATCGCACGAGGCCATTTTTACTTCCTCGCAATCTCCCACGTGCCCACGATATTCGATTCTATGTTTCCGCTGCAAAGTGCCGAAGATCGAAACATCACGATGGACTGGAAGAAAAAAAACTGGCAAAAAAACAAAAAATGCTAAATCTTTCGAGCCAAACATTCAAATCTCGATTCGAAGAAATTAAAGAATTCTTAGTTCCATAGCTTGATCCAGAAAAACGGAGGATTCGAATAAAGTTTGATGGGGTACTTGGAGAATCCGCATTGCCGGAGGAACGCATTGGGATTCTTCAGATTAATTGAAGTGGAGCTTTTAAAAGATAGATTGAAGGAGAGAGAAGGAGAGTTGCCGATAAATCAATGGCAATGCGACGGAAGAGATTTAAGGAGGAGCAAAAAAAAAAAAAAAAAA
>JBAJMU010000002.1:3096290-3118328 GCA_037952995.1 Hyposoter didymator | reverse complement strand
AAAAAAAAAAAAAAAAAAAAACAGGACCGAGCAATCTGAGAAAAGAATCGAAGGACGTTCCCAAAGGGCTGCTGCAAATTACTAGTTCCAATCATTCGTCTCGGCACTGCAGAGTCAAAGCTGTGACAGAGAAAAGTGGAGAATTGAGGGTTCTTAGCGGAGCCACTATTGTTCCTCGATGATGAATCAACCCGGTGCGCATTCCACCGCCGACCTTTCGCTCGCGATCTTCTCGTTTCTCATTGCGATCGAGCATCGACGACCAGCATGTGATGCGAGCTTGGAAAATTTTCTCTTCGTTATCAATAGGAAAAACCTCAACCGGAACGATGGAAACTTCTCGAAGCCTCGTTAAAATCTCGTCAATAATCTTCGGCCTCATCATTTCGATGAAGCCGATTTTAATGGTTGACGTTTACTATCAATTTCATCAGAAAAAATAGATCCGAAGAATGTGAAGAAAATATTTCTGCTGTGACTCGCAAACGTTAACAATCCAGTAATTCTCGATCTCGTAGAAAATTGGGACAAAATAATCACCAACCAGCTCGTGAAGAAGATTTGGTTCTAAAATCTCCATAAAATGTGATTCTGTTAAAAGAAAATCGTGATGCCTCAACCGAAGAAGGTGGGAAAAAGGGAAGCAAGAAAAAAATGGGGCGGGAGATGGAGAGGAAAATGCGAGAAATTGAAAAGCGAAAAACATGGAGGAACTCACCCCAAAAACAAAGAAAGTAAAAAAGGAAGAAATATGAAGAAATTTGCATAAAAGTGTGTGTTGGCAACGTTTCCGGACACGCGTTGACTGGACGACGATGGATGTTGGCTGAATCCCTGAGACAAACAACGGCATTTTGATCAACCGAATGGAAAACCCACACGCACCAAGCAAAAGGAGATGAAACAACGAGAGTGCATTCGGAGAAAACAATTCTCGTGTCAAATCGTCGGGGATATTAAAAGTTGTTGTTTATTTTATTTTCCATTGCAACGGATATCCGGAAAAGTAAAAAAAGGAATGGAGAATTGCAAGTTTGAGAAAATGGAGGCAGGAAGAGGGAATGAAAAGGAAAGGAGAGAAAAATGAGAACGAAGACGACGAAGAGAAGAATAAAGATGTATTTAGCTTTTAAGTTTCTAGCGAATTAACGAATAGACTAAAAGATTTAAAACAACAAACACAAACCTTAATCGATAAATAGCGGAGTTATGTAGTTGTTGAACCGTGCGACGGCTGTTTGAATAATAACGATTATATAGCAAATAAAAATGAAAAAAAAAAAAACAAAAAACAAAAAAACACACACACTAGTTGAAACTTTGTAGTTAGGGGAGATTTTGCCCAAGATGTCCGAGAGAAAGGGACAACCCGTGGAAGAGAGTGAGTGCTTGTGCGTTTGCGATCGTATGCTTCTCGACTGTTTCGCTTTGTGAACTAATAATGAGGAAAATATTGAATAAATATTAATAACAATAAATGAGAAAAGTTAAACAACAAGAAACAAGTGAGTTTACGATTATTGTTGGGGAAAAAACAGTGTGCCTGTATATGCACGAGTACATTTGACGATAATATAGTGTGTAGAGAGTATTGAAATTGTACGTATGTCTGAATAAGTTTATTTGAATACATGAGTAAGTAGATTTTAGGCTCGTGAAGATGAAACAGCAAAAAATATAGGAAAAACGGATGAAAACATTTAGCACACGACGCGTCGATAAATCAACGTGGTTATAAAAGCCGAGTCTTTGCTTCGTTTCGACATGGAGCTTCTGAAGAAATGGTCTCGCGCGTTGCTCATAAATCGATTAATTAGAAATGAAATTTCAATAAAATCAAAACGAAAATTGAAAAAAANAAAAAAAAAAAAAAATTTCCACTCGAATGGATGCACGAGGAGTAACGAAGGAAACGTTCGTTCGTTCCGGCGCGTTGAAGCATTTGTTAAAGTTATTATAGTTTAGTGTTGAGTCCAAGACGCACCGGAAACGAGAAGAAAGTTTGACGCGAGAGAATTTTGAAGCGCGAATTATTTGTGTCACGGAGTTGTCAGCTGCAGCCACAAAAGTCAATCGCCGCATTGATTTTCTCGCGGCCAACAGATCCTCGGCGTTGTAACCAAATACGAAGCCTCCGCATGATCGATCGAAGCACAGACTTTCAGGCGGATAACGCATGCCTTATATATATTAAAGAAAAGTTTAAAAAGAGAAAGAAATCGAAAAAGTAACATACGTCGAGATAATGAAAAACGAAGGGTATTTGCGATATTTCGTTATTTACGTGAGTTGCGCAAAAAAAAATGAAACGTTCGGCATAATGTATTGTGGAAAAAAAAAACACGAAAAAAGTCTCGCAATTGCAAAATTCCTCCATCAACATCGTCATCCGGCTTGCCGTTGGAGACCGAACGAATGACGAAAAGTAATGAGCTCGAATGAAGTGAAAAACGCGAACGCGATTACGAAAGAGTCGTGAAGTGTATATGCGATTTGGAAAATGAACGAAGCCATAGCTATTTTTTTTTTCCGTTTATTGCTACGAACGTACGTGCAGAGAGCAATTCATGATTTGGGGAAAAACGACGTGTGTAATTGATGAAAAAAAAAGCGAAACAGTGCGAGGGAGAAAGAGAGGGAGAGAGAAAGAGAGAAAGCGAAAAAAAAAAAGGGAAAAGTTGAGTAAAAAAAAGTTTAGAGTCATTTTTGTATGGACGATGGAGAAAAAACAAAGTGTATTTTTTTATTTTCAATTCTCCTTCGCGATTCTCAACAACACTTTCCGACAATTCTTCGTATGAAAAAAAAAAGAAACATTTAAGACAAAACAACAACAATAACAACAACAATAACAATCACTTTTCCGCTCGAAATCCTGTGACACGATTCTATTCCTCTCTGTCTTTTTGTCCTTCAATATTTCATCTCAATTTCTACGATATATACATACAAATTACTACATTCATTAGTAAACGAATGAAATAATCAAAGAGATGAAAAATAACGCGTTTCAAAGGTTTGCAAAGATATCGTTTTTCTCGGCGAAACGATCTCGAATCGGTGCGACCGAATAATAAATAATAAAAACTTGGGATGAAAATACGATCGCGAAATTGAGCGATTTCTGTGTGCGTTTTATAAAGGTGCGTCTGCCGATGTTCGGCATCGTTGTAACCCCGTTTCAAGCTTTCAATGTTACTTTTTTCTCTTTCAATGCTGCTGCTCCGTGTTGTAAATGTTTGTCCAAAGAGTCAGAACTCTTTTCTTTCGAGGATAATAAACGAAAGACAAAAAATCGACGTGTGAGAGAGAGAGGGCGAGAAAAAATTAATCTCGGAGAAATAATCGAGGCGAAAATGTTGAGAAAATTCTTCGTGCGTCCTGTTTTTTCTCAATGACATTTTTCTCTATTTGTTTTTTAATTTTCATCGTTGCCTGTGATCTTGCTTCGCGCTCGCCGACTCGTGGCTCGTCATTTCATCAAGAAACTCTGTAGATAACAAAAATTTCACGTCCACTGGTGCGATCGCGGAGCTTTATGTGCGAACGAACCAATGTGGCAAAGTTTCTAAAGTCTCTGCAGCTTCGCGCCACTTTCCAGCTGTAAAAGAGAAAAACCACAATTCTCAAAGTTACTAAACTTTCGGCTACTCGGTTTCTTCGAGAACGAGGACCGAAGAAAATCCTCGATCTCTGTTCCCTCGTACATTTTAGCATCGGACTGGTACAGCGGAAAAATAAAAATAAAGTCCCAGGACATCCGAGACGTACTTCCGCGGTGTTATGTCGAAGGAATCGATATCTCGAACGCTCCACGCTCAAAAGGAAACAAACAAAAGTTATAGAAGCGAGAAAACACTTGAGAAAACTTTGCAAGCTAAAAAGTGCTCGAGTTGGCAGTCGTCAAGTACCAGAAAGTCGAGCTGAAATCAAGTCGAGAATAAAGTGCAAGAATTGACAAAACGAAGAAAATTCAGGCGACAAAAAAATGTCAGTCTTTCGAGTATCGATCAGGACCTTTTACTTTTTTCTCTTCAACGCCAAAAAGCATGTTTTTCATGATTCCAAGGCAATCGAAGAAACTGACTGTAGTTCGATGCTTTTGAATTGAAACTCTCGTTAAAAAAAGTCAAATTTTAGTTTTGCCCTCAAATGTACTGGGTCAATTTGACCCCTTCGTTACGTGGCTATCCACAGCAGCCCTTGGCTTGCTTTTCATTGATAAAAGTCCCAAGCAAACTCTTGGTTACTAAAAAATGAAGAAATTCTCTCGTCCTCTCTCTTTCTCGTTGTGTCCTTCGTACGAAAATTCCTCGTGCGCGCTTTCGTGCAATCTGTTTCTCTCTCTTACACTGTTTCACGATGCCACTTGGATGTTGCATGTTCGTGTGCATTTCCCTACGCTGTCTGGTCACTTGACTGATGCGTGTATGTTGATGTTTATTGTATGAACGAATGCGTGCGTCTATTTCTTCTCTCGTCTGCAGTGTCTCGTCTTCTGCGTGAAATTCGCTGACGCTTTACAGCGGGTCCGGTTCGTCAAGAATTAATTGCACTCAGCGATTCCGTTAAAATTCTCCATTTTTCTCAGTGACAATTGACATGAAATTTATGTGCATCAAATTGATTTTTTAAATGATGGGAATAACTTGAGACGCAGCATTAATATTTCGAAGCTTTCGTGAAACATTTTTTTCGCCAATATGTGCCGTTACGATCGCTATTCCAAAATCAAGCTCCCGGAGTCTCAGATCTGTGTCTCACGCATACACGTATATTTTTCCACAAGGATGTTGACTAGAAAAAATTTAAATTCATTACGATTGCGACGAATATTTTATTATTAGAGAAAAAAAATTAAATGGTCAAAAAAATGAAAGGAGACTCTGGGCGAACTGGACCGCGCTTTTATCTCGATGTATCTTTTCCTTTCTCTCTCTCCCTGCCCTCCTTACTTTCTCTCTTCTTCTGCGGAATCCTCATTCCATCATAAACACACACTTCGTCTTCGATTCCGATGATTTTCGATCGCGATGATAATTGAAAGAAAAAACGTTTTTCCTCAACACACAAGACTCTGACTTCCTCGACGAGAATAAATGTTCTCAGCAATTCTCATAATCTCGCTCTGTTGGACGACCCGGCCCCAAAAATCGAGATGATCAAAGTCCGACGACACTTTTGTCAACGCTACGAATGGACCATAAAGTAATCCGCAAATGGTCCGAAGCTCCTTCAATTATCCCAAAACAATATACTTGAAGTCAATTAACTCAATTAACCCCAAGAATTGTATATTTACTTAGTCAAACGTTCGCGATTTCATTTACTGTTTTCCTCGTTATTACGATTCGATAAAGGTAAAAAAAAAAACACACATTATACGTCACTCGCCAAATGTTCGATCAGGCTCGAGATCTTGCAGCGAAAAATCCGCCACAAAAAACCAACCGCTCTCGATCCATTGCGAGACGATTTATAGTTCGTCACTAATAAAAAAAAATCGAATCGAGCTAAATATTTTTATCGTTGCGTTCTCCTTATTTCTCACGTTGACGATCATCGATTATGCTGAATAAAAACGTCAATAAAACACATAAATATTTGCGCAATTTTAAAATCTCCTTGCAGCGTTCTTATCGTCACGAAATATAATGGTAATGATGATGAAGAGCGATGTCCCCGCGAACGAATATTTCTTTTCTTTATTTATATAAATAGATATCAATATATAAATATATATGTTCGATTCTATATAAAAATACATATATATCTAAAAAAATCGTGATCTCTATTTCCGATTTACGTAACGATTGTCGATCGTAGACGAACAAACAAACAAAGTTCTTTCATCTGTCTTTGAACTCGCACCTTCGATGTCTCTATGTGCATGTATGTTGCTCCAATCTCATGTATATATACATACAAATATACTTTTCTGTATATGTGTGTGTGTGTATACATAACTATTGAATATGCGAAGAAAAAAAATATATAAATATTTTGTTGCCTGCCAGGACGCAGAGAGCGAGACTGCGAGACAAAATAAAAATTGAAAAATTTCACGAAACACGAAAAAATCAAAAAAAACTTCGATATTGTGTCAGTTAGCTTTTTTTTTTTGGACAGCAGTCTCGCTCCCTCGGATACTCGAATATATGTATGACTCCGAAATACACACGAATCTCTCGCGTTCTCGTGTGTCAGTGAAATGATTAACCTATGCGCTCTGTAGCTTCGAAAAGATTATTATGACATTTTCTGTCTCCTGCTATAACAGCTCATTTGACCGCGCGCGCCAACTCAAGTGCAGAGGAAAATGAGCCAACATCTGGAAAATACTCGACGCCTGTCCTACTGTGTCTAAATATTCGTATTTCATAACGAACAATAAAAATGGGAGATGCAATGTTGCTGCTACTGTTATAACGCTGATTAATGTCGTATGTCGTTGTTGTTTCTCGATATTCAAACAAACTTTAATGCACCGTCATAAATATTCGCACGTGGATGTCTCTATCCCTCTGTCCTTCGCATCGGTGATTAACCGATCGTTTCACAGTCGAGCTGTGTCAACTGAATTCGCATCGAATTAACGAAAAACAAATTCTTGCATTATCTATGCAATTTTTATTTTCATTCTGAATTTTTTTAAATTTTTTTTTAATTTTTTTTTTTATTTCCACAAATAATAATTTGATCGAAAATTGGAAGAGCCGTTTCCTTCGCATCCCGATCGTTTCAATTTCTATGCAATTTTTATTTTCATTCTGAATTTTTTTAAATTTTTTTTTAATTTTTTTTTTTATTTCCACAAATAATAATTTGATCGGAAATTGGACGAGCTGTTTCCTTCGCATCCCGATCGTTTCAATTTCTATGCAATTTTTGTTTTCATTCTGAATTTTTTTAAATTTTTTTTTATTTATTTTTTTTATTTCCACAAATGATAATTTGATCGAAAATCGGAAGAGCAGTTTTTTTCGATAATTTTCAATCAACTTGGTTTCGAAAAGCACTCGATCTCGATGTTTCATGATTTCAGAAGAAAAATGGAATTCAGCTGCAATAGCTTTGATGCAAATACGAACTCAATGATAAATGTGACTTTGTGCATATACGTGTACGTTTTTTTAGCAAACGCTTGAAACTTGCTGTGGAAAAAAAAAAAAGTATAATGACGATCATTAAACGGATTTGATGCTCCATTCGAGAATCGTTACGCCCTTTCGATATTGCATGATGACAAAATTAGACCCGTTGTCGCAGCGATGTCAAAGAAACAAAATGACCCAAAATCGATGAACCGTTGCGGCCTAAAATTCTCATCGCTTTTTCGACCTTATTTCGATCTAATTTTCAAAACTTTTTCAAACATATAAAAAAACATTTTGGCCGCTACACTTTCTCATCGAAATACATACCGCCTTTTCCCAGACAACTTGTTGATTAACGAAATGAAATAAAACAAAATAATAACGGTTCACATAGAATTCGTTTCTGCAGATTTCGACTTTGACAAATTGACAAAACGAAACTGCAAAAAATTCCTCATTTCTTCCTTTCTCTTAGGATCTCTAATGCTTTTACTAAAGCCACCCTAAGCCTCAACGCGGCAACGTGGCACGTGATATAAAAAAAGAGAACACACACACGCACTCACACAAACACACACACACACACACGAAATCTACATACGAGCGCACACGTACTACGATTAAAAACACTAGAAACGCAGCGACGCTCTCGATCGTTACGCAACTCGTAATTCATACAGACTATACAGTCACAGACATGAGATGCTAATTATTTATTGTTAAGCAAAGAGAGTGCGAGAGTGTTGATACGCTGATCAGTTCGAAGGAGGAAAAATGAATGAGCAGAGGAGAGAGAANTCTCGATCGTTACGCAACTCGTAATTCATACAGACTATACAGTCACAGACATGAGATGCTGATTATTTATTGTTAAGCAAAGAGAGTGCGAGAGTGTTGATACGCTGATCAGTTCGAAGGAGGAAAAATGAATGAGGAGAGGAGAGAGAATAAAGATGCTCCCCTCAGTTCGTCACGAAATCGCGCACGGAGAGAAATGCGGGTAAATTTATATCACAAATTACTATGATTTATAGTTTTCTGGTGACAGTTTCGTGCCTCCGATAAATTTGAGCAAAAACATAGTAATTTTTCATATAAAATTGGGCGAAAAATGTCAAATTTCCGCTATTTCCGATAGAATTTTAATAAAAATTACGATGTTTTTGCTGAAATGTCTCAGAGGGACGACACTCTCACCAGAAAACTATGGTGGCATAGTAATATGTGATATAAATTTCCCGGCATTTCTGTCCGTGCGCCCATGAAGAACTGTTGGCGCATTTGTCGAAAATTGGTCTGTGAGAATTTTGAAATTTGAGTGGTTCGCTCAAGGACCTTAATAACGACGTTAAATTATAATGATCGAAAAGCAAAGATTCAGCGGGGAATAAACAAGCGAGCGATATAGAAAGTTCGTAAACGACGAGAATATATGAGAACCGGAGGGACAGGTATAAAGGATATCGATGGATATACGACAAAAGAAAATGCGCCGAAGAATTGACGTCGCTCGCGACAGAGACTGTTTTGTTAAATTATTTTCCCCCAAATGTAAATAGTCCTTATAAAAATTAAATATCCAAAGAAAAAACAAATGAAGACTCTGACGGGGACGAGAGTTCCGAACGACGACCGAAAAATAAAACCACATGTGCGCGTCTAGACCATTCCATTAGAGCCCGGCACTTCGACTCGAACCTCACAAAGTATATCTGCGAATGCATGTGAATGCGATTATATACTTGGACGACGAAGGAACATGAAAAAAATGTAGCAGAGAGTGCGATAAACGAATAACTTGACGACGTAACCAAAAGCGAGAACAAAAAATTAAATAAAAACAAACAAACACTTGTAAACTAATTAAGGAAATTAGAAAAGAAAAAATGTACGTGAACCACATAAATATGATTATTCAGAGACAACGACACACCGCATTAATAAAATAATAATAATACTAACCATTACCGAATTTATTGATAATGCGATTAAACATCATTATTATTATTATTATTATTATTAATAAATATATATTATTATTATTATTACCATGATGATGAGAATGATGATCATTCATTGTGCGTACATTATATACATAAATCTTTATATATATATACATATGTATATATCAACGTATACATAGATATACATATATAAACACACATATGTATATCAGACAGAGTCGCCCAAGACGAACGATCCAACGAATTAAATCGATTTCCCAACCGACAGACAGAATCGTGTTCGATCGAGAAAATGTGGCGAAAAAAATGAGGGTGGGGGTTAATATTACGAATAACCAAATTGTCGAACAGCTAATAATTCGGAATTTTGGTATCCATAAAATTAAATAAAAGAAAAGTAAGAAAGTCGAAATGAAATTTTTCAAATGACTAAAAATTCGAAATACAAAATAGCGAACGTTAAAAATGGCGAACGTCAAAACGGCGAGCGCCAAAATAACGAATTCTATTCTATTCTATTCTATTCTATTCTATTCTAGCGTTCGTTATTTTGGCGCTCGCCGTTTTGACGTTCGCCATTTTTGACGTTCGCTATTTTGTATTTCGAATTTTTAGTCATTTGAAAAATTTCATTTCGACTTTCTTACTTTTCTTTTATTTAATTTTATGAATACCAAAATTCCGAATTATCAGCTGTTCGACAATTTGGTTATTCGTAATATTAACCCCCACCCAAAAATGAATGAGCGATTTTTATCCCAGGTAAAAATTGAGTCGATTGGACATTCGGTAAGACGACCTACGACTTTTAAATCGAGAAGGTGATTTCATTTTTACGCTCGTCTCGGCTTGGGCTATACTCACTCTCTGCATACCGTAGCGTGATAAGGTGCGAGCTTGCGGTTCAGGACAATGTATTACTGCGAAGAAATAAAAGGCAATGAAAATAATATTTCACCAGAGAAAAGTATAATTAGGCTTTAGCTTTGTACGTGAGGGAAGGAAAACGTGTGCTTAGTTAAATAGAGGAAAATATTTAGAGGGGGTGTGAGAGGATCTCTGGGAAAGTGATGATTAACGAGATTTGATGCGAAATACAACCGCTGGGAATGTGGCATCGTTAAACAATAACTTACGTATTATCATAAAATTGATAATAATAATGTTATTAAAGAAAAGAAATATAAGAGTCATCACGAACGTTGAATAAATTGTTTCGACTGCCATTTTGGTATATGAAATTTGAGTATATACTTCCATCATCCTCTAAACAAACTTTAGTCGATTTTGAAGCGTCGATGAGGCGCCCTTCAGCCTGTACGACATTTATCGATCTCCTCGATTTTCCTTCGTTTTTTCCTTCAGTATTCATCACAATTATTGTATTCCACACTTTTTGATGAACAATCGTGAAATGATATTATGTATCGAGGATGAATTTCGTTATTGTTGTCCGTACTTATTGAACGAGCAATATTAATTTCATGGGAAAAACAAAAAGCACGCATTCTTCTAAATTCTCTGATCGGTGATCGGTCCGAACCGATAAACCAAGAAGCAATACTGTTGATGCCTATTATACTATTATATACGAGCCTTTTAGCCCGAAATATACGGAGAACAAAAAACAAACAAAACAGACACATAAAAATGAAAAAGTAAAGATAGTGAATATAAAAAAAAAAACAAAAAAAAAGAGACGAGGAAGAAAACCAAGATCGAGCATGATACGAAGGCCAAGCCTTGGGGCAGCATGGACCACACAGCAGTTCGACGATTGATCAAATAATCCAACGAGGTGAAAGCCCATCTGAGCCACGCAATCTCCACGACACCGAAACGAATTTAATCTCAAAATTTTTTCATTTATAACAACAACAACAAAAACTAATTAAAATGGCATTGAGTTTAAACAAAAAGAAGAGAAAACTCGAGACTCTACTGACAGGACCGAAAACACGGAAATCCTCTCGCGTGTCGAAAAAAAATGGCACGAAATTTGCTCACGAGTTTTAGAGAACGAGGAAAACGAAATACAGTCAAATTTGTCGAAACAAGAAACAAGAAAAACAAAACGTCAAGGGACTAGAAAAAATTAATTAAATCAAGAACGCGAAGGGATTTTGTTGGTATTCGAAGAGTAGCATATTAGAGGAATACTGCATAAAGATAAACACCGAAGGTAGAGAACAAGGAGAAATACAAATATAGATTCACTTTGAAAAATAAGAAAATTAAAAAAAAAAACCCAAATCGACGAATCCAAGTGAATATTAAAAACGGGGGAGGAACTCTTGTATAAAGTAGCGTGCGTAGTGGCTAAACGAAAAGAAAAAAAACACACAAGCGAGTTTGTTGTTGAACATAATATTATTGTAAGCATTGAGAATTTCAAAAAAAATAAAATTGAAAAAGAATAAAAATACCAGTGATGGTGACGATGATTACAAAATTATATTATTGTTGGTAGATGTATATGTACGTAGCGAATTATCGATATTTTGTATGTTTCGATCTTTTCCTCTAGCATACCTTTTAGTAAACGCGACATCATGTACTTTGAAAAAATAATCACGAGGCCGCGGGGAATTTGAATAATTCAAATAACCATTGCGACTCTCAATGCTCATGAAACCCGAACAACGCAGTGTTTTTCTTACGTCTTTGCAAATTTACATCTTTGATCATTCTGTTTTTTTCCTTCTTATTTTATTTTATTATTTTTTTTTATTTTTTTATTATTTTTAATTATTATTTTCTTTTATTTTTATTTTTATTTTTTTTTATTTTTTTTTTTTTAAACAGAAATCGACAAATTTGAATAAATGTGGGAGATTAATTAATTAAAAAGATTTCAACTATTTTCTGGCCAAGTAATTATCTCCGTTTTACGTATTTTTGTGACGAAAACTAGAAAGAGATCGGTTCGCACCAACACAGCATGGAATCTTTCGTACAAAAGTGTTTTACTTAGAAATATACTTTTTGATTCTCTTGCTGCTTTTTAAATTGCAAAGTCGTCGATGTTCTAGACGATCGAGGGCACTCTTCCAGCGCCAGCGACATTAAATATTTATGTCGGTTCAAAATGTTGCTCCAAAGAGCTGCATTTTCAGGAAAAAAATAAAATTCATAATCGTTTGAAATTTGAGGCAGTGATCGAGGCAAATACTGAATTCCCGATGGTAATTCAACGTCAACAACACTCATCGTTATTCATACAAAATTCGAAGCACGCGAAAGAATCTCACAAAAAAGCAATGTGAATTTTGGAAAATTGGCACGTGCTGGGATTTTGACAGACGCTAGTAATTGCATGGACTTTTTATTCGATCGGCACCATTTCAACGTCGTCAATTTTTAGGTCCAATTTGCACATTCCTCGAGTTTCATTTCTTTCGTTTCAACGATTAATCGAATCGACTGCAAAATTCAGCAGTGCGACGTAGCTTCGTGCTTGAGACTGGAACGTGGACGAAAATTAAGGGATTTTTACACGCAGCAAAATATTCGTTAAAAATATTCAACATTCGCATTTTGTTTTCGACGAAAACGTCGCCATTTCTACTCTGTACATTTGGGGACTTTTAAGTTCAGACATAAAAAGTAACGTGCTTCCTGTCTGAAGTGTATTCCGAAAGTTTCATTTTTTATTCAACAATTCGGTCAAATGGACATTGTTATTATAAAACTTTCGTTACTTGGCCTTCTCGTCTTTGGAACTGCATATTGCGTATGGACTGCGAACTGTCCTCATGGCGATTTCGGAATCTCATCACCCCCGCGTTATCTAGCTAGTACCTTAATTGTTACATTAGATTAACGACAGAAAAGAAAGTGAAGTAAGGAAAAGAAAAACACGTAAAAATATGCGTTGGTGTTATTTAGTTCTAATTGCTGGAAACGAATAATAATAATAAACGAAATCATGTTACCGAATTGAAATTTTAATATTTTTTACCATCAATCGATTATCCCAGGACCATGAGGCTCGGTCTTCATATTCCTCTGAAAATTATACGATGGTATTACCCGATGAAATGGTGTTTGAGCTTACAGGCTAGATGACAACGTTCCGCAGAGAGAAAGGGTCTGACGTTGTTGGAGGAAAAAGAGTTTGAAAGGGGTGGGGGTTAATATTACGAATAACCAAATTGTCGAACAGCTAATAATTCGGAATTTTGGTATTCATAAAATTAAATAAAAGAAAAGTCAGAAAGTCGAAATCAAATTTTTCAAATGACTAAAAATTCGAAATACAAAATAGCGAACGTCAAAAATGTCGAACGTCAAAACGGCGAGTGCCAAAATAACGAATTCTATTCTATTCTATTCTATTCTANCAAGCTTTCGACTGCTTTGGATATATACTTGGGATTCTGACGTACGGGCTCATTGAATTTTTTTATAATTTACGCTCCAGGTATTCGGAAGTTTGAGAACATTGAGAAAAAATTGGCGGTATGCACAAACGCGTTCGGACTCTCGAGCAAAAATCGCTAAAATGGATAAATTCCCGCGTGACCTAGATACACGGTTTCGATAGATTATGCAACCGTTTGCAACGCGCATTCCTCGCTATATATTTGGATTTCAAAATCAAAACTGCCCGAAAATAACGCAGGCTGTGAGTAATTTAAATGGAATTCTTAGCATTTTGTGTCCTTTACAAAACGCGAATGCAGCAACATTTAATTTCGCAATTCCTGCGCTCAAGCTGACACAGTTTTACGTTGGAAATTCAACAGCCAGAAAAACTTTGACAAAGCCCACAGTCGGTTTTCCGTTGGTCCGACATCAACATGGATTTTATTTCTTAAGGGGCTCAAGAGCTAGAGATATTCCAACGTGAAAGAAAAGTTTGTCATCAACGGTTTGGCAAAAGCGTGTTTAAAGGAAATTAATCAATGAGGAAATTTTGCGTCGGGGGTGGTTTGTTAAAAAAATAATAAAAAGTCAAATAACAAGTGGCAACAAGGTGACGAAGACAGGCCATGAAAATGGCTGGACGTACCGGCTCGTTGGGTCATTTACGGCTCTCCCCCGTGCCTCTTCTACTCGCTGCAACTTTCATCTTTTTCGCTACTCGAGTTTCCTACGCCGATGAGATTTTTCTCACCGTTAACCTTAAAAAACCCTTGGCTTTGACGAGCGACAAGTTTCTCAGTTACACCCTCGATCCTACGGTCGTTCTCACGGGGGATGCTCTTACGTAAGTAATGACGTACATCACATTTATTAAAATAATGAGCGTAAAAAACCAAAAGCACGAAGAAAAATAAAAAATTAATGTTTTTACCATCGCTTACAAATATTACGATCAATTTGTGCGGCTTTCCCATTATGATTTCACAAGCAGTGCAAAGCAACGTCACGTTTCATTAATTTAGTACTGTCGCTTTTGGATTTAACGTTCAGAATTTAATAAAATTTCTTACAGTGGTTAATTATGATGAGAAAAAAATCCAGTCAAATTTTCAAGAGGCTATAGAGAACCAGAAAAAAGATATTCGTATTGATGGCTTTATGCATTGAACATTGAGTTTATTTATTTATAAATCTCAGTTTTCTTTGTATTTCACAATGAATTCTTATCAATTCTTAGGAGAAATCACAGTTTTCATTGTAAAACACAATAAAATGTATGAAATCGATGTCAAATTCATTCAATTTCCAATTCGAATAACTTTTTTCTAGTCCTCGGTAGCCTCTTGAAAATTTGACTGGATTTTTATCTTATCACAGTCTACTACTGTACCAAATTTTATTAAATTCTGAACGGTTATTCTAATCAGAAAAAATATAATCGCATTGGTAATTTCATACATTTGACATTGAGTCTTGTGATAAATCTCAGTTATCATTGTATTTCACAATGAATTCTTATCAATTCTTAGGAGAAATCACAGTTTTCATTGTAAACACACAATAAAATGTATGAAATCGATGTCAAATTCATTCAATTTCCAATTCGAATAACTTTTTTCTAGTCCTCGGTAGCCTCTTGAAAATTTGACTGGATTTTTATCTTATCACAGTCTACTACTGTACCAAATTTTATTAAATTCTGAACGGTTATTCTAATCAGAAAAAATATAATCGCATTGGTAATTTCATACATTTGACATTGAGTATTATGAGAAATCTCAGTTTCCATTGTATTTTGCAATGGGTGCTTATCGATTCTTATGAGAAATCACAGTTTTCATTGTAAAACACAATGAAATGTATGAAATCGATGGGAAATTCATGAATTCACCAATGCGAATATATTTTTTCTAGTTCTCTGTAGCCTCTTGAAAATTTGACTGGATCTCTTTCTTATCACAATCACCTGCTGTACCAAATTTCATTAAATTCTGAACGGTAATTCTAAAAGCGACAGTACTACTTTGAATGTTTTGATTCATATTTTTTCTCCCAACTGTTAGTACTTTTGTTTTGTTTGTTCCGTCATTATCATATTGTTCGAGGGTATGGAATGCGGAATTAGAACTCGCCGGTATTCGTTTCATTGAATTAGGAACTCGCAAACAATCGGCCAAAGAGCCAACAAATACTGCAGTTGCAGCCGTGGCACTCTGTATGCTTGGGTATGTGTATTCATTTGGACTTTTGCTGTCGGCATCCTCGGTGGCGAGAGGGATGCGGTACATCGTCAAGTGAAGAGTGCTCACTGCGGAATGCAATAGAGAGAGAGAAAGAGAGAGAGAGAGAGAGAGAGAGAGAGAGAGAGAATAAGTAAAAACCAGATAAATAGAGAGAAGCAGAAGCGGAAGCGAGAAACAAGCTGCGGAGTTAGCTGATCGAATGGACCGATGTACAAGGTCCGGTACACGAAAAATCCATGCAAATGGATAGCAGCATAGGTACACGATTGCTTTTCCGGTCCCGGGTATTGAAAGCGAGTAGTATGTTTGCAGTATGTTTGCGATTTAAATTAAACCTTCGACATTGAATCCTCTGCTTATACGTAGCAATCTATCGGTCCACTGCCACATATTCACAAACTCACATACATATGAATGAACATTAAAAGCATTAAAGTACTGGAATGATGTTCATTTGCACGAGAAGAACTGCAATAAGCGGAAACGACTTCGATTTTCATGGGTCAGAAGGTTTTTTTACGAAAAAATTAACGTTACATTAAAAAGAAGAAAAAAAATTCCGAGAACTATCAAAACTTTCTGCCAAATGCATATTCGAGAAAGCCGAATCTGTGAGCTCTGAACAACTCGCTATTTGAATCCATGCCATGACTCCGTAGCAGAACAAAACCTGGCCTCAACTTTTTTATTTCGAATCAAGCTCCTGGCCGCGTTCCTGAACATGAAAATCATACCGCAATACGTTTATGCTAAACAGGCCATTGAATGTATTTTTTCTCACCAGGCGGAATCCCGAAAGGAGCATCAACATGGCAAGAGCTCTCTCCCCTGCGTACGTGAGAATCGGTGGACCTCGAAGTAATTCCTACACATTCGTCAGACCTCATCAAATGTACTACGAGCAAGATCCTCACTTCACAATTACCGGTTAGTTGCAACTGGTTTTTCTTATTTTATTTATTGCTTCCGAATTGACGAAAAAATCATGTTGCATGAATTTTTTAATGACGAAATACATAATGACTCGTTGACCTCCTATACGACTGGAGAAATTCCAAGCACTTTTTATCTTTTGCCAAGCCATAAATTTCCATGTTTCCACTTCGATTGTCCAGAGATTTGCTGACTTATACATGTGGGTCATGAGTCTTACCAGTTCTGGCACTGATATAGCCCAAGAAGACGATAATTCTCGATCGTAAAGTGCACATAATCGCCTCCGAGGTCTTCCAGCTATGAAAATGCTCTCGAGCGGTTTCATCTATCATAATAAGAAATATAATGACCGCGTATACCCAAACACTCGTTCATACTCAGTGATACAGCATTTTAATGTAACACAAGATTGGCACGATACAGGCTTTTTTAAAAATCCTCCTCCTATTTTCTTATTTTCAATGGAAACCATTTTTCCCATTAATTTTATTCATTTAATCATCATTTTGCAAATAATGAAAAAATACAGTAATTCAGGCTTAACGAGACTCGACGGAACTACCTTAAGAGGTATTCCTGACAATTCACCAATCCTGCAATGGAACTTTGTGTCGATTTTTTACTCACAGCATGAGAAGCTCGTCGATCAAAAATTCGCCTTGCTCAAAAACTGAAAAGATTTACATCGTAACAACACTCCATCAAGTTTTAAATCTCTATATATTTAGAGTCATATTTTTCGTCATATTTTCCATTTTCAAAATTCACAAGCAACTAAAAAATTCAAATAAATAAAAAATCGCTAATTACCGATTCAAAGATTATTCGAAAACGAAGATAATGAACTGGAGTGCCAGTTTGTAAAAAAAAAAAAGTTATAGCGATTTTCGTAAAATCAAGATTTGAAAATTAAAAAAAAAAAAAATCAACTTTTCATATTAAGCTTACTGTACCTTTGAGCTCCAACCAGGTGCGCTGCGGGGCAAAGCCAGCAGCCACGGGCTAGTTGAAAATAAAAATAAATCAGATACGATCTTTCAAAAATTTCGCCAACTATATTCCCCATAAAACTTGGGAAGAATCATTTGGAACACTCTGTACTCGTTACGCACTGAGAGTGTTTTACGAGCGTTCTTATGGTCACATGTATCGAGTGAAACATTTCCGAGCTGGCTGAGGGCTTTTCAGCAAAGGGTGAGACCAGTTAATCCTCCGTAAAGTGTCAATCGCATCCCCGTAACGACACCGTTATGCTTTCAATTTTTCCGCCTTCGACGATAACAAACGCGGACGATAACTCACCAAGTTTTCCTTTTTCCAACAATCCGTTTGACTTTTTCAGAGACACTCAGCAAAACATTCGATCCAATAGGATTCGTAGAAATAATAATTTACCAGACAATTTGTCAATTAATTTGCCATCTCTGTCAATAAAACAAAGTCACACGGAGAAAAAGAAACAGTTAATATCACAGTATGAATTGCTTAAAAAACCGGGAAACACATTTAATTTTATAGTAAAACAGAGTAATGTATATTCTGTCCTCCAAAAATGATGAATTTCCCTGTGAAAACTGTGATTTTCACAGTTACACTGGCTTGTTCACAGTTTAGTACTGTCAATATGCCATTGTACCCAGTAAAATTGCTCCGATGTAAAATTAACACAAGATCACTGATTTTCATACTGTACGCAGCTGCAAAAGTTACAGTGTACACTGTATTGAGTACAGGGTGATTGATTCAATTTTACAGTGTGGCACATGGTAGTTTTACTTTTCTTTCGACAGTTTGTGACGTTACCTGTACACTTTGAGATTTTTACAGTTTACTCTAGTTTATTTACATTTTGGTACTGTGCAAAAATCAGTGTTCTCAGTAATACCTGCATGAATTGTGTCAATTCATGCAGGTATTACTGGCGCATTCCCCAACTGTCAAATTACAAGTTTTGATAAATTGAAAATACAGTGTTTGAATTGTTAAAATCGGTTAAAATTTACTTTGGACTGCACTGTAATTTGAGCACTGTGTTTCAGTCAATATCGCAGTGCAATCGCTTCGAGTTCAATGCGAACTGTGTACCACTGTGTTTTAAACTGTTTCTTTTTCTCCGTGAATCGCGTGTGTGTACACTAATCATCTCGTAAATATGCTTTTTCACACAGTCTCATTTAGACTCCCCTGTAATCTCAATCAAAGACAATGTTCGGACGAAGAAACCTCAGTGGAAAAGCCTGTTTCGTAAACTCTGAGCGAGTAATCCAGGAGAGATTCTCCTCTATATTATACGCGGCACTGCTGGAAGCTCAGTAGCTGCTGTATAGCACGATATTTACGAGGTCATTAAAGTTACGAGCGCATATCCGCAGAAACCGCGAGTTTGCCTCCTCCTTTCCCTCTTGAATATCCACAATCTACTCTGGACTATACCGAACTGTTCTGGTGGAGCTTTTGCAATAGTGATTCTATGATCCTCTGTCCTGCGGAGGTTACACATATTTGCGGTACATCCAAAACGTCTTATCGCACAACAGACTATAAAGACTCCAGATTTAAAAAAAAAAGGTTTCAAAAAGGCAGAGTTTACTTTCTACGAAGCTGAGAAACATTCTCATGAAATTTTTCATCTTCTTGCACCTGAAAAAAAAAACAAAAAAAACAAACTAATTAGTTTCACTTGATGAGAAAATCTAATCAACTTTTCTTTATGCGAAAAAAATTCTCGATGAGAATTATTTCGAAAGTTTTGGAGACAAATTGGGGGAAGCTGAGAAACATTCATTCAATTTTTTATTCTTATTCTTCCTGAACAAAAAAATAAGCCAACTAATTAGTTCGACTTGATGCCAGAAAATCTAATCAACTTTTCTTTATGCGAAAAAAATGCTCGATGAGAATTATTTCGAAAGTTTTGGAGACAAATTGGGGAAAGCTGAGAAACATTCATTCAATTTTTCATTCTTATTCTTCCTGAACAAAAAAATAAGCCAACTAATTAGTTCGACTTGATGCGAGAAAATCTAATCAACTTTTCTTTATGCGAAAAAAATGCTCGATGAGAATTATTTCGAAAGTTTTGGAGACAAATTGGGGGAAGCTGAGAAACATTCATTCAATTTTTCATTCTTCTTCTTCCTGAACAAAAAAATAAGCCAACTAATTAGTTCGACTTGATGCCAGAAAATCTAATCAACTTTTCTTTATGCGAAAAAAATGCTCGATGAGAATTATTTCGAAAGTTTTGGAGACAAATTGGGGAAAGCTGAGAAACATTCATTCAATTTTTCATTCTTATTCTTCCTGAACAAAAAAATAAGCCAACTAATTAGTTCGACTTGATGCGAGAAAATCTAATCAACTTTTCTTTATGCGAAAAAAATGCTCGATGAGAATTATTTCGAAAGTTTTGGAGACAAATTGGGGAAAGCTGAGAAACATTCATTCAATTTTTCATTCTTATTCTTCCTGAACAAAAAAATAAGCCAACTAATTAGTTCGACTTGATGCGAGAAAATCTAATCAACTTTTCTTTATGCGAAAAAAATGCTCGATGAGAATTATTTCGAAAGTTTTGGAGACAAATTGGGGGAAGCTGAGAAACATTCATTCAATTTTTCATTCTTCTTCTTCCTGAAGAAAACAAAAAAAAACAAACTAATTAGTTCCACTTAATGAGAAAATCTAATCAACTTTTCTTATGGGAAAAAAATGCTCGATGAGAATTATTTCGAAAGTTTTGGAGACAATTTTGGGAAACTGAGAAACATTCATTCAATTTTTCATTCTTCTTCTTCCTGAAAAAAAAATAAGCCAACTAATTAGTTCGACTTGATGCGAGAAAATCTAATCAACTTTTGTTTGTGCGAAAAAAATGCTCAATGAGAATTATTTGAGTTCCTCGAGCATGAAAGTCTTGATTTAGTGGATCCGATAGTAGAATTTCAATCTTTTGAAAATCTCAGCGACAAATTTCGTCTCAGGTTTTTTGAGATACCACGAACGACAGCAAAAATAATATAATTCTGTTTCGAATGTGCAGAGTCAAACTGGATCGACGTGAATCGATGGGCAGAGAATGCAGGTCTGGACATACTGGTATGCATAACACCGCAACATACTGAGATCGGAGGAGGAGATTTCGTCTTGGATTCGAGAAATGCTCTGGACCTCATCGCGTTCAGTGATCACATGGGTTTCAATACCAGCTGGCAACTTGGTTACGGTAATTAATTATCCTTTTTGGTCCTTTTGTTAGAGCTCGGAAATAATAAGCCATTTGAGGAATTTTTTCCAAAGAGGACAGCCCAGATTTATCAAGTCGTCATAATGCATTTGCCGGTGATGGTGATGGAAACACATTCAGGTCCATGGGGTGTTGAAAAATCAGTCACTGATGTTTCTTGCGATTTTTCTTTAGATTTTTCGGCTTTTCTTACGGAATGTGCGAATCCTGTCAACAACTTTTGCAATAATCTCTACTCGTCGGCATTTCTTGCAATTATAAAAATCGTTCAAAGTGAAATTCAATTTTTTATTGTGAATTTACTGGTTGCGATGCGTCAATATCCGGTCTGCCGTGAAAAAGATCGAGACGCTCTTGATTTTTGTGGTAAAAGTTACTTTCACCAGTGGGTAAGGGACTGCAATGCTTTCATAAAGTCACTGGATCGCACTGGATCGATTACGCGATGCTGTGCAAGCTCCGGAGCAGCCCGATTACAAAATTCCGCACCGCTGAGTGCAGTCGCGATTTAGAACGATTTATAAGGTCGTGCACTCCGCCTCACTTTATCCTCGCTCCAACTCCAACAAGCATGCGGCGTATTTCAGTGGGGAAAACCGAAAGAAAAAGAAGAACAGGGTGGAAAAGCAATGTCGGAGTCTCATATTTTATTTTTCTCCATCGCAATCCACGGGGTAGATTTATTCCCATTGGGTTTCGTTGTCGTGGAGAGTCGCTCGGCTGTACAAGGATTATCCATAATGGATAATAATGGACATGAAGCGATTTACCCACGCAAATCGATAAATCATGTAGAATTTATTCATTTTTCTTGTGATCGAAATTTTCATGCAAAGAATTCCGTAACCATTCTTTTTTTTTTCGTATTCATCATTTTTTATCACGAGTCAATGAAAATGAGTTTTCGAAAACTCTACATTCTTCTACCACGTTTTATTATTATTTTGAAACTTCCAACGATATAAAAAAAAAAATTAATTGATTTTTTTTTTTTTTTTTTAAAAAAAATTTTTTTAAACATTTNATTAAAAAAAATATTTAAAAAACATTTCCTTCGCCTGGAATAATTTTTGACGACACGGACTTATTTTCATAGAGTGTCAAACTCGTTGCGACGTTTCTGGCATCGATGGTGGTAAAGCCATCAATGCCATCAATGGTCGTAACCATTTTTTTTTTTTTTT
>JBAJMU010000002.1:3072979-3095424 GCA_037952995.1 Hyposoter didymator | reverse complement strand
AACCATTTTTTTTTTTTTTTTTTTCGTATTTATCATTTTTTATCACGAGTCAATGAAAATGAGTTTTCGAAAGCTCTACATTTTTCTACCACGTTTTATTATTATTTTGAAACTTCCAACGATATAAAAAAAAAATTCATTGATTTTTATTTTTTTTTTTCATTAAAAAAAATATTTAAAAAACATTTCCTTCGCCTGGAATAATTTTTGACGACACGGACTTATTTTTATAGAATGTCAAACTCGTTGCGACGTTTCTGGCATCGATGGTGGTAAAGCCGTGATGCGACTACGCAGTATGCTGGATGCATTTCCAAGGTACTCGAAGAGTCTCGTAACTGGTCCAGATGTCGTAGCATATCGAACGAAACAGCAACAGCAGTACCTACAAGATTATCTCAACGTTGCAGGAAATGCACTTTCGGCAATAACTTGGCATCCGTGAGTGGAATGAGAAATTGCGTCATTTTTACTATTGAAACACATCGACGTGACGTGTCTTTTCTTTTGAACACACATTCCATTTATTTCGTTCGGAATTTTTATTGCTCCGTTGAAAAAAAAAATGTTTCCCACTTGTGTAAAATTTTTTACTGCATTCCCAAATGTACTGGCTTCTCACGGAGTCTTGAATCGATTCAGAAACTTTTCCGGAATAACTCTCGATGACGAGGGTGTATCGATGCAGCACGACACTTTGGCCTCCGACAAAGACAGTCTTTACAGATCCGTTGGCCGGCCCATTTGGAAAAAACCTCTTTGGATCGGTAAGACGATCTCAAAACGATGAAATTTTTCGTTCAACTCATTAACGTATTACTATCACAAAACGAATTTATTTAGGAATCTTTCAAAATTTAGTATAAACGTTTTTGGCACCAAAACTAACAGTTTTCTCCTACGAATAAAAAATTTCTGACGTTTAAAATTTCAGATATTTAATTTGCCTTTTTTATTTTTTCCATCTAAACGCGTGTTAATTGAAATCGCGTTTCCTTTGTTTTTTTCCTTGCAACTTTTTAACGAAACGTGGCTCCAATTCACATGCGTTTAGATGGAAAAAATTAAAAATTGGAAATGAAACGTCTCAAATTCTAAACGTCAGAAATTTTTTTTTCATCGGAGAAAATTGTTAGTTTTGGTGGCAAGAACGTTTATACAAAATTTTGAAAAAATCCTAAATAAAGTCGTTTCGTGATAGTGATATCTTAATAGCCAATCAACGAGTACAATTGATTGTTTGATATACTACTCACAGTTTTGTTTTTTTTTTTTTTAACAATTTTGATTGGAAACTTGCATTTCCAACTCGCAATTAAATGAAATATTTTTGTTACTACGATTATTTAATTTCTTTTCAATATTTAATGAATTTTCATTCTTGATTTTTGTTAAATTGTTATTTATATAATAACTTAATCATTTTTAAGCTGAATCGAAACCGGAAGATTGCAAAAAACAGTTTTTGGGTGCTCTTGTATGGACGAGACGACTGGGTAACGCTGCGAGACTCGGAGTACAAGTGATAATGAGGAAACCCAACGGTTCCAATGGGCTGCAGCCAACCCCAGTGAGATTTTTATCCTTAAAAAAAAAAATCGTTGATCGTTGAAAAATTAATTATTACTTTTGAAAAAAAAAAAAAAGGTTCGTGATTTCTCACCCAATCGCTTGGAAAATCGTTTGCAGGATTATTGGGTTTCCGTTATTCATAAAGCTCTGGTGGGTCGTGAAGTCTTCGACGCGAGAATAAGCAACGGCAATCGCAGTCACCTCCATTTTTATTGCCAGTGTACGAGGCCATCTCCGAAATACGAGAAAGGCTCGTTAACCATTTTCGGAATAAATTTAACGCCAGAAAAAATAATCGTCAACCTAAAGAACCTGAAAGTCAAAACAATCGACAAGTACATATTGCTGCCTGGATTCGATGCAGAAAACAGAATGTTCTCCGAGTACGTACACATTTTTCCATTTATTTGACTAACCAGTTATTTTCTGGCATTAAAAAAAAAAAAAAAAAAAAAAAAAANAAAAAAAAAAAATCAAACGATTTAAGGAGATTACATCACGAAATGAAAATCATGAGAATTTGATAATATTTGGTGATAATATTCTTTGTCATAAATATTGATGAAGAATATATTTACGAAATTTCATTAAATTCTTGTCTTTTTGAATTTTTTCAATGTTTTTAACGTGGCAACAACGTATCGTCGTGATCCAACCTCCTTAACAGTTTCTCAACATTTTAGAAGCGTCCTGCTCAACAACGTGCCCTTGAAACTCATTAACGAGCGAGAAATGCCTAAAATACGACCAGCTGTCGTCAACACTAGCAAAGGAGTTTCTCTCAAACTTGCATCAGGAGGAATTGGATTTTGGGTTCTGCCAGGTCTCAAGGTCAGTACACAATCCTATGAGATGGTATGAAAGAATAAATCAAAGTTGATGCCATTTCCTGTTTTTTTTCCATCGATTGCAGATCAAATCGTGCGAGAGCATCGAAGACGATGCCACGGAGATGACACGCTCGAGAAAATTGTCAAAACGTCTGGAAGAAACCGAGTCCGATGAGGATGACGTCGGCGGCGGCGAGGAGGGACAATACAACGACAACTTTTGGCTGAAATCGAGGAAAAATGAAAAGCGCAGTAAGGAATATTCGAAAGGCGAAAAGGATGCGGAAAAATTTTACATAAAAATGGAGGCAGAGAGAGATTTTGAGAAGCTTGAAAAGTTGCTGCGAAAACGCGAGAGTTTCGATGACCGGATGTCATCGTCGTCGAGAGGACGAAAGTCTCACTATGATTTCGATGACAGGAGTCGAGAAAAACGTTTCGATGGGAACAACTTCGAGGACGACACGAGCAGGGAGTTGCGAGAGAAATTGAGAGAATACAAAAGACGTCTGAAGCAGTACGAGTACAAAATAAAAAGAGTGGACGAACCTTTGTCGCGAGCTTATGCGATCGACAGCGAGGAAATGGTCGACAGTGAAAAAGTGATGGAGGCGATGAGATTAATATCGAAAATGGAGGCTGCAATAAGAAAGCTGGAGATTGGTGGCAAAGCAAATGGGGCGAATCGGCAAAGAAATGGAGTAAATAAGCCCCAAAAGAATTCCAACAACGTCAGAAGCCAAGACGACGCCTTCCTCGATAAATTACTCGACTCTAAGAAAATTAAACGCTCCAGTGTACCCTCGAGAATCGAGGACCAACTGCGAGCCATATACCAGATGCTGGCCGATGAGAGAGAAAGGCGACAGAGTAATATTTCTGCAAGCGAACAATCGAATGGAAATGACGATGGTGTCCTAAGCTCAACTACGCCAAGGACGAATTTTTCGCGACCACGAAGAGACGTGGACAAGAAATTTGGCGTCGATCCACTCGGGCTAAGAAAAGAAGGGCTGTACCGTCGATTGAGTCGTTTCACCGACGAGACTCGAAACCGAAGAAATCAACGAAAGGAGAACCATAGAGACAAGCACGCTTTTATAATCGATTCGAAAGACATTTCCGACAGTGAAGAGGACGATTTTTATGGTTTCTACAAACGTGAACCATTCAAGGGCTTCCCGACAGGCGACGTTCATCTCTCCATTAGAAACTCCGACGAAGAAATTTCCAGCGACTACGATTACGAGATGGATGACGAGCGAGGAGTTAAAGAAACGAGTCCAAGTTCCTGGAGACACGAGACACCGAGAACAAAGCTCAAGAAACACAAAGATCTGTGGGTGGAAATAGAAAATCCTGAACCCGGTCGCGGACCTTTCGATTACTCCGGAAACGTCAGAATGTCCACGAGTTCACGAATCCATAAGAACAACGGAGCACGTAGAGAACTCTGGGAAAACGAGTCCGTCGATAAGAAAAATGAGGGTTTTTCAAGCGATGAGATCGATCGATTAGTTACCGTTGAGAGAATCGTTCCGGAGCAATATCCTGATGCTCAGCAAGATCAAAGAACCAAAGAATCGATGGTTGATAAGCTCATCAGCTATTTCAAGGCTCCGACTGGCGATTTCGATCAAGCATCAGGATATGGCAGTGCGGAAGAGTTGCAATCTGCGCGAATTGACACGAGGACTCCGTTCCAAATAACGAGGAATTCGAACGAGTTCAATTTGGGAAGCGGATTCGATGTTGATCGTCGGGAGCCAGAGAAAAAATGCGTTGAGAGCGAAAAAGGATGCGAGAACGAATCGTGTTTGGACGAAGTGGCAAGATCAACAGCAGTCGAGACGATAGAGTTGGATAAATCGAGTGGATCTTCGGAGGAAAGAGAAACTCCTGGAGCTCGCGACACGAGCTACAAAATCACAGACGAGCCTGCAAAGCGAAGGAAACGATCAACCGAGAAACTCTTGGAAGACGTTCTGGACCATGAAATGATTAACCAGGATGACAATAACCTGAAAGACTGCGATTGCAGAGTGCCCAGAAGCACGGGGACTGCAACGAAAAAGATGAAAGTGAAACCAAGAAAAAAGCTGAATTTCCCGAGGAAAAAAACGGCAAACTCCGCGCGACGAGGATTACGCAAACCGCTCGGACTCCGGAAAAACCTTAAACAGGCAGAACCGTCAGTTTTGAGTGAAAACTCAGAGGCTACGAGACGTAAACGAAGTTTGAACCCATCGGATCAACAAGTCGCACACTCGATGACCAAAGTGCCAATTTCTGTTCCTGACCGTAGAAGGAACAAAGAAATTCCCACGACGGAACAGCCAGAACTACGATCAGGCGAAGTAACAGAGGATTCGTTTTTGAAGAGCGAAATTATCAATGGGATGAGCGAGACCAAAGCTGCCCGCCGCGTCGTTAAACGCGGTGACAACTCGAGATCGTTATCCAGCAAAGTTTCGCAGTCACAAGCCGATAATTCCGAGTCTGAAGAGTCTTCGACGACGGAAACCGAACCAACGGAAGAAAGAGACGACACAGTAACGACGATAGCACCGAATACAAAATTTTTTCGTTTCCGAAAGAACAGAAAAGAAAGCGCAAGAAAACTCAACGAAACGACGGAAAAAACGAGCTTCTCGGGAAGCACGACTGCACCGAGTGTCGCGGCGGTCAGAAGTCCGTTTTACAAAGGGAACAAGATCGTATCTTCCCGCAAAAGTGTCACGTCCACGACTGAGGCAACTTCGTCGCCTGCTGTCCCGGACAATAACTCTGAGGAGGCGATTACGAAAATTCAGGATACAGATGTGGTTCTTAAGAAATCTTCGAAGACGACTAACAAGCGAGAGAAACCTGAATCAGCAGTGTCAAAGTTGCGAAGAAAGTTGATAACGACGTCAACGACGTCGCCAACGATTCCTTCAACCCCCGCCGAAAATCTC
Organism: Hyposoter didymator; assembly: GCA_037952995.1. Lineage (NCBI taxonomy): Eukaryota > Metazoa > Arthropoda > Insecta > Hymenoptera > Ichneumonidae > Hyposoter > Hyposoter didymator. Next base: position 3,090,065 of record JBAJMU010000002.1, on the reverse strand, counting down.
CTCGAACAATCGACGACTTTGACGACCGAAACGACTGTCAAGTTGAACCGACGAAATAAAGGACCAACGACACCGATGTCGCCGATTACTTCACCGGAATCTTCGAGCGAACAACAGACCACGACGTCGGCGCCAATCAAGCCCACGGGGAAAAGCAACGACGCTAGAAGGTCGTTCAGAGCAAAAAGGCTTGAGCAGTTTCTGCAGAAACTTTTAGAAACGTCACCGTCGACTCCTGCGCTCTCAGAACCGATGAAAAGTAACGACGAAGAAAAACCTGCCAAGCTCAAAAGATCCCAAGTATTCCAAGACACTCTCCGGACAACAACTTGTTCTCCGCCAGCCGCGCAAAACGACACTGAGGAAAAATCGCTCAAATCTAACAAAAGCGAGTCGTTGCAGAAACTGCAAGAAAATTTACGGCAAAAAAGAGAAAAACTGGTGAATGCATATCGCGAAGAATTGTTGAGTCAGATCGATGCTGCGAGTGAAAAAAACCGACAAATGTATCGACGCGAAATCGTCAACATGATGATGAACGAAGCGGAACTCCGGGATCTCGTTGAACAATCAAAATCCGAATATCTCAAGCATGAAAAACCCATAGATTACGAAACCATAGCGAAGCTTCATGGGCAGGACGAAACTGGAATACCAGACATCCCGAGACCAGTGACTCGAGTCAAAAATCCGAAACCGCAAACCGAAAATGCCAAAGCGACCATGGATCCGGAATTACTCGAGGCAGGACTCTCGGAGGCTGAAAAAGTCGGCACACGCCTGAACGATGACACTGCGAATCACAAGATTGCAAGACGTGACGGTGAACCGTACCCCGGCGACGTCGAGATTTCACAGACTTTCAAGTTTCCGCAACCGACGTCCGAACAAGATTTCCTCCAGACACCATCCATCGAAATTGAAAAATTCACCGAATGGGACGAGACGTTAGAAAATGGATCCGTTGGTCAAAACGATAAAAAATTCGTGCCCAATTACGCCGCAGAAAACAGATTCGATTATTCCGAAGAGATCGAACCAGTTAATTACGACTCGATCCTAAATCCGGCAACTGACACGACCATTCCAAGTTCCGAACTATCAGGAGAGCTAGAAAATTCAATGCGCGATGCCGGGAGCCATAATCACGTGTTGCTAGAGACGAAACCGGAAAAAAGTTCAAGCGAGAGCCCTGAGAAGCTACTGAAACTTTTGCAGCAAACATCTCTGGTACACAAAACATCAGACGATAGCGGGAAGACGGAGATGAATGCCATGCACCTGTCAAAAAAACGAAATTTGAAAAATTCGGATTTCGACAAGAATTCTAACCACGACAGTCCAATTTACACAAAAGTGTCGATGGACGAGAGTGAATTTCTCCAGGAGGATAAAGGGCGCGAGACAAACATGAATGCTGCTCGAGAAAAAGGGAAAACGTCGAAAAACGTTGAATCGATAATTCTGAAGAAGAAAACTATCGAGCCTGGTAACGAGAATACTTCGTGGATCGTTAAGCGCTTAATCGACAATTTCCAGGAGAACCACTCAGCAATTATCGATTACGCTGACTTGGACGAAGCATTGAACTCTGGCGACTACGAACTCGTGATGCTAATCCCTGTGAATAGCAACCAAAAGAAACATCGACGAAAAAGGCACGTTAATAATCAGGTAACGAGAGATCCAGAAGATTCAATGACGAACGACGTAAAGATCGAAATGACGCCTGAAAATCTTTATGAACGCTCAACGAGAAAAGGTGCAGAACGTATTCCTCTCAATGACAATACCCGAATGAACGAAATCGTCCTCAATCGTCTAAGGTCAATGGATCTCATGAAAGATGACGAAAACGATGATTATTCGATGACGGGGTATTCGATACCCATAATCGACAGAAGACTGAAAACCCCTAATGAGAACGACGTCGAGCGACTGGAAAACGGACTCCCTGTGGAAAAACGATTTCAATCTGCTCCAGAAATTGTTTTCACTCTCCGAAAAAAATCTCTGACGAACGAAGCTCCCGCGGAAGTTCTAGAAGACGCAAAACCAAAAGTGCAGTCTAGTGTGGCTACTGATGTGGAGCAAGTTCGACGGATCACCGAATCCTTCGAAAAATTTATCGACCATTTCGAAGACAGATTTAATGAGCAGGGATCTCAGCTCGAGACCGAGAGAGACATTTCGAACAGAAACCCAAGAAACAATGTTCCAATTGACAGCGACTTTTTTGATACCACGTTCCAAACCGTCAAGAAACTTTTCAATCTTTTTTCAGAAATCGTCCAAGTATTTGGGGCCGATTAATATTTTGTCGAGATTTTTCTACTACGTCATAATGTAACGCGCATTTCGTGTAATTATTTATTTATGTAAGATTTTTTATTATTTTTGTACGAACTTTACGAAATGTCAATTGTGCATTAACAATTGAAAAACGATGTTTCCCAATGCTCCAATAAACATCATTCATTGCAATAAAACTTTTTACTCCCTCAACACGTCCCACTTGTGAAATTTCTTGCCGTCAAGTATGTGGAACGAATCGCTCTTATTGCCAACGAAGAATTAGTATTGCAAGGGTGGTGCACACTGAGCATTATAATTTCTACAGGACATTCCATTCCTGTCACATGACCTTAAAATGTGTTTCTCAATTTTTTTTGTTTTTTTTTTCTAATTAGTTCGAAACGAGATTGAATTTATTCTATGCTTATTGTTCAAAAGCAGAGGTCATGGTACTAGAAATTCGGTCTCTGCACTTCAGTTGTTTCTCATTCATATCATTCATTTTTTATCGCAATCCACCGTTAACGTAGTACTGTTGGTTTTAAAATTAGCGTTTGGAGTTTAATAAAATTTGGTACAGCAGTCAATTTGTGATGAGAAATAAATCCAGTCGAATTTTCAAGAGGCTACAGAAAACTAGAAAAAAAAATATTTGCATTGACAATTTCACGAATTTAACATCGATTTTGTACATTTAATTGTATTTTACAATGAAAACTGTGATTTCTTCTAAGAATTGATAAGAATTCATTGTAAAATACAATGAACACTGAGATTTTTCAAAAGACTCAATGTCAAATGTATGAAATTACCAATGCAAATATCTTTTTTCAGTTTAGAATTACCGTTCAGAATTTAACAAAATTTGGTACAGTACTAGATTATGGTGAGAAAAAAATCCAATCGAATTTTCATGAGGCTACAGAGAACTAGAAAAAAGATATTCGCATTGGTAATTACATGAGTTCAACATCGATTTTTTACAGTTTTTTGTATTTTACAATGAAAACTGTGATTTCTCCTAAGAATTGATAAGAATTCATTGCAAAATACAATGAAAACTGAAATTTGTCATAAAACTCAATGTTAAATGTATAAAATTACCAATGCGAATATCTTTCCTCTGATTAGAATTACCGTTCAGAATTTAATAAAATTTGGTGCAGTAGTAGATTCCGATAAGAAAAAAATCCAGTCGAATTTTCAAGAGGCTACAGAGAACTAGAAAAAAGATATTCGCATTGGTAATTTCATGAATTTGACATCGATTTCGTACATTTTATTGTATTTTACAATGAAAACTGCGATTTCTCCTAAGGAGTGATAAGAATTCCTTGTAAAATACAATTAATTCTTATCACTAAAAAAAAAATTTCGCAAATAATGCGAAACTCTTTTTTGTGGTTCGCTGTAGCCTCTTGAAATTTTAACTGGATCTTTTTCTAATCATAATGAAATTTTATTAAATTCTGAACACTAATTCTGAAACCGACAGTACGATGAAGAAACTTGTTTCGTACCTTGGGATTCGCGATTTTGGGTTTCTACAATTTCTAGTTATGACCGAATGACAGCATTTGGATTTCACGACTAATACCGTAACGACGATCAATATCGAGCGATCTATTTCTAAGGTTAACGAGTTTTTTTTACTGATTAATCGGATCGCTTCATTTCTCGTGATAATTAGAGTCGGTCTATCCACGATCCACTGTCCGTTACATATATCGGGATCCACTGAAACTTTCGTAATCTCCAGTTTCGCAACATTGCAACGACACGATTTTTTTTTAACCCGGTCAAAAATTCTCGGGAAATGCGATCAGTATCTCTGGCGAGGCATAACCATACGGGTCGCCCTCGCATAGTCGATTCTAAAGTTTTCCATTCATGTCAGGCGGGTGTGAATGATGCTTGGAATTATATCGTTAATGATACTTTTAATAATTGATCATATACTTTGTGCCATCGTCGTTTTTTACATGGGGAATCAAGTGGTTTGAAAATGAAGTTTTAGTCCAACGATTGCGAGGGATTTTCAAGAATATAAACGTAACGAGAGTTCCAATCAATTGTGGCAACTGGAAGCATGGATATTGCAATCGTCATGTTCGCTCTGATCGTGACGCTGTCACGAGCAGGGAATTCTTTGCTGGCATTAAACGATGTAGAAAACGTCAACGAGTAAGTTTTGTGCTTTGCCTCGCGTAAACAGTTGTGGAAAAGTAAAAGTTGCTTATTTTTTACTTAATTTCTCTAATTACATGAAAACAGGAGTCTCGTCATTTTTATACCGTTGCTAACGACCGAAACTTCGATCGGAGTGCTTCGACGCTAAATTGTTGTTGACATCAGCTCAATTTTTGGAACGGCCTGCATGTGAGACTTGTGTGTGTGTGTGTGTCAATTTTCCTGTTCTCGATCATGTTTGCTAGCCTTGCAAAATAATACAATTCATGCCTCTGGAATGTCGCGAATTCGATGCATGAAAGTTGTGACAAGCAAATCGTTTGACATGGTTCCTGCAATACCGACGAAACGATGACAAACATTTTTATAATTAGAGGAAAAAGGAGAAAAAGAGTTTATTCAACGTTAGGAATGAGGCGAAAAAATTTGAAACGAAAATATACATTTTCATGTATGTGTAAAGATTTTTCGTGACCCAGATATGCTCAGCAGGTCAATTTTTTCCACTCAACAAGTGTACCCAGTGTCTTGGTGTTCACAATGATGATTGTTGCCACGAACAAAAGCCCCAAACACTTTTTTAATGACTTTTCATTTTCAGCTACTCAAATACCGATGCACCGATCGACACTAAAGGATTCAAGAAAAATGTTGACCAGGCCAAGGACCTATTGATGCAGTTGGTTCCTATGGGAAATATCGAAGAAATAGAGAAATTTGGTAAACGAGAGATCGAACAATCGAACAAGTCAGCATCTTTGAGTCGGAAAGCTCGTTGTAAATTTTTACGAAATTCCTGGAGATCCAGAAAAGCAAAAAAAGTTTGGGGTGTCTCAAGAACGCCACTCAAACACATAACCGCCCCGAGATCAACCTCTGACAATGGGGGAACGGAAAACTCCTTTAAACCAGCCATTCGACCAGCACCGGTAGCTCGTGCTAGGGAACCAACAAATAACTTCGACAACCCAAAAACAACGAAACGCGAAAACGAACATGGAGTTGGAGAAATAGTTATGCTGCCACCTCAGACGGTAGACTCTGTCGTTGTGATTAGTGAAGGAGCGAAAACAGCGAGTAATGAGACTCCAAAAAGTTACGTGTGCGGTACTTTCGACGAGAAAGATAAACAAAGTAAGCAGAAAGCTGAAAAATAAAATGACGTCAGAAAAGTTTATCTCTGGAAGTCCCAGTCCCCCCGATACCCAGTTCCGAGAAATTGACACAGAACTCTTTTTCAATTTGTGTTTCAGGACCAGCAGCAGAACCAATGAGAATCGGCATACCCCTTAATTCAGCCCGAGAAACAGACAACCCTCACTATGAACGAAATGGGTCTTTCCAAGAGATCTTTCAAAACTTTCCATTGAATGAAAACCAAATGACAACTGACACTCGCCAACCGTTCGGAATCAATCAGGATGTTCCTTTTCCAAACCTGGGGCCGGATTTTGCTCAAAAACATATTTCAGATCCATCGTATGCCGGAAAATCTACGTACCACGATACGTTGGTGGATAACACAATGAGTCAAAATAACAGAAATTTGGATGAACCGTTCGCTGATGGCGAAGACTCATTATCTGATGAAGACGATGTAATTAAAACACCAATGAATAACTTGGAATTAGATGATTGCATTAGGAATTACGGTCTGGAGCATTGCATCCCAGTACCTGGCGAACTTCGCAGTTACGGGCAAAACCATCAAAACGAAGCTTACGATCAACGCCCAATAACTTCGTTTCACTCGGTCCATGCAAATCCACTTACTGAGCAACCGGATAACGACCTAGATGTTCATGTTCCAACAACCGCAGAAGAGGAAACCGCCGCAGAGTCTGATGAAGATGATATATCAACGCCAGAAAACGTGCATGGGCAAAACTTTGATTATTCTTCGATCTATGAAGATACCGATGAGACTGAAAAACCTCAGGATTCTACGAATGAATCGAAAGAGAATAAAGTCACGACGTCATTACCTGGAGCTACCAAAGTGCCGAAAATCGATGAACATGAGGAAAATAGTGACGGTTCGGAGGAATCTTCAACGAAACCTTATGATCGCGCAGGGGAACGAAACCAAGTGATAGGCAGTGGCGATTCTCCGGAGGATGGGTCTGCAGACGACGAGCTGAAATCGTCAACATCCATTCCAGATTCACCGGAAGACAAGAGTAGTTCTAGAATGGCAACTGCTCCGGGAGACCGGAAGTTGTATGATCTTCCAGCTTCCGCAGCGAATATCTTGAGTGAAAAAAAGCCTGAAGATTACGGATTGATGGACACACCACTGACCGATGATGATGACCACTCCAAAGAAATAACACCGTCACACGTCGATCCAACGACGAATATCACGAACGATGTTATCCCTGGAAACGCAACCAGCTTCAGAACAGCTGCACTGGCTACGTCATTGCAAGAAGGATCCTCCACTAACCAGCCAAGAACATCTGACGAAGTAGTGCTGGCACGGAGACTGCTCCTCATGCCAGAAGTCCAGCATCTTGCACTTCAGGACACAAAGCTTCTTCTTCCTGATTTGGAGGATTTGAGTACATTCGGGTTATCCATCGCTCAGGTGGCAGATGAGACCATTCTCACTTTCTTAAAAAATGTAGCTGACAACTTGTCGACAGCAATCGGAACCCTTCCAGACAAAAATTTGAAACAATATATCAAACAATTATTGCATTACTATGGACTCACAGCTGAAGGAGTTCAATCAGAAGACACTAAAAAGTTACTTTTCAGAACAATCAAACGCACCCTCCAAAATTCTGGATTCAAAGTTAATAATGCTCATATCTGGGACACTCTAAAAACAGTCATTTCTCAGACTCGATTGCCCAGAACGTCAATGATTCGCAGCACCGATATGCCAGAGGTGGGCTTCAAAAGACTTCCTTTCATTCCCGTCAAGGAGCGAGTTTTCAAGGACGGACATTGGGTAGAAAAAAGTTCTCTGCTCGGTGGCAGCAGAGACCGATTCGAGCCAAAATTCAGGAAAGCACAAAGTAAGAAATTCCACTCGGAGTTCACTACTGAGCCAATGGACCAGGTGCTTTTGGCTGACTCTGGAAAAGCATCATCCAAAGAACTGAAAGCCATTCTGAATGATGTGGTGGAATCAACAGGTGAAAAGTCTGCACCTGCAGCGAGTAGCGAGTTCGTACCCAACGAAGAAGAGAATGAAAAAATGCCCATCAAGTATTATTCACCAGCTAGCCGACTATTGGCGTACCGGAAAAAAATTCAAGTCCCAAAAGTAATGTTTCAGCTCGAAGAGAAAACAAGAGTGTCTCCTCGAACTTCTAGACTTAGCCCAGTCGCAGATTCTTCGATTCCAGTTAACTCAACGGTTCACAAACTTCCTCCAGCCACTGAGATTGAGTTGAAATTCCGTAAAAAACCAGATTCGCTAGGTAAAGACCTCCACGACGATCATGAGGAATTCCATGTTACCACAAGAAGCGAGACCGGATTAAAAACAATCCTGGCGGAAGATCCTGCTGAACAGAGAACAGAGCAATCGAAATTGAGTGAAAGTTCATCAGACGCAGCAAGGAATTCAAAGAGAGGGACAGTGTACCAGCAAATTCCAAACAAGAAAATGATCGAGCCGCAGGAGCAAGTCTCCAATCACGAACAATCGTCTCTGATGGACCGATCTTCCTCCGCAACTCAAGAATACGATCCAACATATTTCGGGAAGATATCCTTGACTTCGGCGAAATCGCCTCCGGGGAAAATGTCTGATTTAACAGACACAGACTTGTTCTACATCGGTGATGGCGTAAAGATTCCACTAAAACTGAAAAGAATGTCTGATGGATCTTGGGGACTCTCGATATCCGAGAAAATTTGTGAAAATTTCGTCAAACAAAAGTGTCCATGCAATATACCAAACGAAGGAGACATTGTTGAAGAAAAAAGACGTCAGAAAAAAAACACCAGCTCCCCCGAAAATCCTGGACTGCGGCCGATCCCAAAAAATAATTTCCCTCTTGGCGGATTCAAAAGTTCCATTTCTGATGTTGATGAACCGAAAGAGCGTCGGACTCGTTCGTTTTTAGAAACCGATCTCCATACCACAAGTTCATCACCTGCAACCAAATTCGTCGAGAAATACAATCTGACACTTAATCCAAAAAATATTTCCAACTCTTCGGGTCCCAAGCAAACTTCGGCGACACTGAACAATAACACTGAAATTATTGAATCCATGAAGAACGAAAAATCTTTGGGCACCACGCCGGATGCTGAATACAACAAAAATGGTAAACGAACCATCAATGACGTCAATCCGGAAAATCAACATCCGTTGGACTACGATCATGATGTCACCGAATCATCGAAGAATTCGAACGTTGCGGACAATGAAAATTCGACTGCAGTCCCAGGAAGTAACGAAGATCAAATCAATGATACACCCAAAAACGAAGATAATGTCAGTCGCAATTCTATCGATCATTCAATCAATTCCACCAACGTACGAGGTCTCAGGTCCATGATGGACAATCAGGATAATAGTATTGATCCAAACGTTCTGAATCTCTACGATGTAGCTGAGCGTGAACATGGCAACATTATGGGGAACCCAACCACCAATGAGATGAATTCTCACTTTGCGGAAAATCCTAGCCATCCGATGAGCTTTCGGAGCCTCGAACAACCGGAACCCTCAAAAATTGACAATGTGTTTGAAGCTGGAAATGACGAAATCATGGATCGTTGGTCATGGGTTCGTGATTTTGTGGATTCTCGACGGAAGCACAACGCCGTCATGAGCTCTCAGGATATGGACGAAGCGATCCTTTTGAAAATCGACGATATGTTTGAAGCTGAAAACGCTAAAGTCGCCAAGAATACTATTGATACAGCCGGGGATTCAAATTCTGCTCAAAATGTTGCGACCACGATAAACGGTTCGAAGTTTCCTGATCCAGTAAAAAATCTCAATCGGATGTTGGATGATGGAAAAATGGCTGAACGAATATTTCGAAAAATCGAGAATTCACGACAAACTCAAAATCCGGAATTCGGCGTTAATTCAATTGATAGTTCGAAGGAATTCCAGCTGGTACGGAACAGCAGGCCCGAAGTCAAACGTCAAGCCACTGACGAACCCAACCAAGAAACCCTGAGCGAAAAAAACAAAATGAAGGAGCGCGACGATCACAATTTCTTTCGAATTACGAACGTCAAAGCAAAATCGGATTATCGAAGAGACAATCGGATATTGAAAAGAACAGGGCTTGTGAATAAGAAGCAGAAAAACGCGAGGCCTTACAGATATCAACAACATATCGATGAAGAAGCTCAAGAAAGAATGGACGTAATGACTAGTGTACTATATTGGTTGAAGGAAGTTTTTTTCGAGCCCTCAGCCGAGAGTGATGACTGAGGACGACTCAATTAATAAAAAGAAATCACTAAATTTTTCTACACTACAAAATTGCTACGAAAACTATTTATTCACATCGCTAAATTAATTTATTTTCACTTTTCTTTTCTATTTAAGAATCAACCCGTACGGAGAGAAATGCCGGGAAATTTATATCACATAGTACTATGCCACCATAGTTTTCTGGTGACGTCGTCCCTCTGAGAAATTTTAGCAAAAACATAGTAATTTTTATTAAAATTCTATCGGAAATAGTGGAAATTTGACATTTTTCGCCCAATTTTATATGAAAAATTACTATGTTTTTGCTCAAATTTCTCAGAGGGACGAAACTGTCACCAGAAAACTATGGAGCATAGTAATTTGTGATATAAATTTGCCCGCATTTCTCTCCGTGCGAAAGACATCATGTCATCGCACCCTGTATTTTGATCAAACATTTTCGCGTGAACGGAGAGACACTTGGTAATAATTTATCGTCATTATTCATTCTAACAACGTGTAGTCAACTACTCCTCCAAAAATGACAATCATTTTGGTTCATTACTCGATTACTCCATTATAAAATGTACCAATAAATAAAATATATTGAACGCATCGATAACTTTTATTTCCAACTAGCCTTGCCTGCCGACTGCACCCTGCAGCACTCCTAGTTGGTACTGAAGGGTCCAGCTTAATATGAAAAGTTTAAAGTTTTATTAAAAATGTTAATTTTTGATTTTACGAAAATCGCTACATTTTTGAATTCCAATCTGAATCGATTTCGCTGAATGACTCGATCGATTATCATTGATTGTTGTACCAAAAAATGATAACCACCATTCTCACGTAACGATGTTGGAGCGATCTTCTTGTCTGGGGCTCTGTAACGAGGCAAGTATTTCCATTCGAAGAACTTGAGCGTATGCGACACTGAATCTTCTAGAGACTCAACCATCGGGAGGGTATAAACCTGTTGAGATAAAAACTTGGCTCTGAAAGACATGGACAACAGTCTCTTGGGCTAAGCGCTACGGAAAATACAGCAACACGTGCCTCTTCTTAAAAGGAGTCAAAAACTAGATCACCTACATTCGATGTCAGTTATCATCATTAGTGTCTATAAAAAAAAAACAAAAACAAAAATCAAACAACGAACTCAACCTTCCAGGAGGCTGGCTCGAAGAACACCAGCTTTTTTTCCTATAAGCTTCATCTTCGTTTTCCTCTTTCTTGTCTATCAGATCGACTTCTGCAATTGGGACAGTCCGAGTGACGATTCCTTAGAGCAATTAACTGATAACACAAATGCCGAATAAGCTTGTTGCAGGAAACAAGAGCATGTGAATTAACCCTAGAACGGTGACCTTATTTTTTTTTTTTTTTTGCCAATTCTAGTAACTTGGGGTTATAAATGACCCCAATTTTGAAAAATTCATATCTCTGGTAAAATTTAACGAAAAGGGTCCAACTTGGGCTCATTCTTTTCGTTTTTTCATGCAGGATCACGTGAGCCCAGGGCGATTTTGCTTGAAGTAAAAAAATTAGTCGAAATTCCGGTGAAACGATAAAAAACGGGAGAACGAAGGGCAAAAGGGCCTGGGGTCGTTTTTTACCCCAGGTTACCGATCTAGGGTCAAATTGACTCTGATGACTCATTCTGACGAAATAATTCATACAGTTCATCCGTGTCATAACTCTTTGAATTTGAAAGGTCGTACACGGACAAGGATTTTCACGATTCACTTTTCTTCACCTCCTTAGTGCGTAACATTTTTTAACAGAGGCGGTTCGAAAAGGCTGTTTTCCCTTCGAGCGTAACTTTAGAGCGTTTACACATCTTAAGACGTCTAAACCAGCTTCCTTCGCCTTTTCTCCATCATCTACCTTTTTCTCGAACGAGCTTAGCAAGAATCTCGTTGGTCTACACTTGCATTTACGAACTGCTTCTTCGAATACCACTTCGCGACACAAAACTGGATTTTTTCAAATAGAGTATTATACTAAGAAGTTTGGTATTGAATTTGGAAATAATCGGGTGAACAGTTTAAATTTTATGATTTTTCGAATTTTTCGAGAATTTCAATTTTTTGAAAAATCGTCCGAGCGCTCTAATTTCTGCAATTTTTCAAAGATATTGCGTGGAAGTCCGTACTCGCCTCTTCACTTTTTAGAAAAGTTGTCGAAATTATATAATTTAAATGTAAATACGAAAAACGCTGTGAATTGTTTCCTCGAGATGCTCAAGATGCACGACGCTCTAAGCTTCCTGCACGAGGAAGCAAAAATTAAAAATATGCCTTTTTCATAAAGGAAGATTTGAGAATCTCGAGGAAGCAATTTGGAAATTAAAATTTTTAGCGTTTTTAATATTCCGTCGGCCCCGTTGGAACGTGGAGAATTGATGAACGATACGAAAAGCTTGGAGAAGAAGATTGCGTCCAAGCATTTATTTGAAGGAAGGCCAACTGTTATATAACCACTAACGAGGATCAGGTTCTCCACTCGAAATATTACAGCAGTTGGGTGGGGGTTAATATTACGAATAACCAAATTGTCGAACAGCTAATAATTCGGAATTTTGGTATTCATAAAATTAAATAAAAGAAAAGTAAGAAAGTCGAAATCAAATTTTTCAAATGACTAAAAATTCGAAATACAAAATAGCGAACGTCAAAAATGGCGAACGTCAAAACGGCGAGCGCCAAAATAACGAATTCTATTCTATTCTATTCTATTCTATTCTAGCGTTCGTTATTTTGGCGCTCGCCGTTTTGACGTTCGCCATTTTTGACGTTCGCTATTTTGTATTTCGAATTTTTAGTCATTTGAAAAATTTGATTTCGACTTTCTTACTTTTCTTTTATTTAATTTTATGAATACCAAAATTCCGAATTATTAGCTGTTCGACAATTTGGTTATTCGTAATATTAACCCCCACCCCAGCAGTTGTATTTATCGAGCAATATATTTCGTGCTGTGGATCTCTGGCGAGTAAATTGGATTGCCTCTGGATGATGGAATATGCATGGCTCTGACTTATATTCGGTAACGCTCTAGGAGGGCAACTCTCAACTAGTTAGTCTTTCCCATGAAGTTGTCATGCCACGGAGTTTTGAGGGGCATGCAAACCGCGATAGTCGACTGTACGGTTGACCGGGTTTCTATAATTTATGTTGAAGAGAGTAACTAACGAATATTGCAGTTAGTCGGACTAGTTTGCCCCATGGAATTCATAAAGAACTCGTTTGTGTGGAGCTCTGGACGAAGCTGTTGTGTGTAACCTTGGGTTACGATGGTAGACGATAGTTCGGAGTTAAAACTGTTTTGATACTCCGTACCAAAAGGGGTCAGGTGATTACTTATGCCCACATAACCGAACGACGGGAGTGTGTGTTGTCGTTTATGATGGATGCTCGGGCGGAGTGTCTCGTACGAAAATGAAAGAAATCGAGTAGAAGTAATTTTAAATTCAAGGGCATCGAGGGGACAGCGAAGAAAGGTCGTCTCGTACATTAAAGCTCGAGATAAAGCAGCAAAGGGCCTCGTAAAAAGTCTTCGTTTCTCCCTCGGGACCAAAGAGGGACAAGAACGAAAAACCTGCCAACTGCAGCAGGAACGCGCAAGAGAGAAAGCGAACAAGAGACTAGCGCGAGACGGCTTGAGCGAATCTGAGAAGAAGAAATACGAGACAGACCAAAAGAAGTATATCGAGTCGAGAAGAGAACTGTTGTAAACAGGACACTTCGCTCCCGATCGTCTCTCCCAATGCTTATACCCTTGAGTCAAGGTGATCATCTTCGACTCGTCTGCGTCAAGACGAGAACTCGTCTTGTCGATGATCCGCCGTTCAGCCAATCTTAAGGAAGTTTAAACACTCTACAGCACTTTACAAAAGTTTCTCCACGAGTCGTACGATACAAATGACTAAATTTAATCATCGCACAGTTATTTTTACAAAGACCAACTTGCCATTTGCAAATAAGAAGCAATGCCACGGAAGGCCCTATTCGCCAGCTACAAAAGGCGAGCTTCTTTCTTGGTGGCCATAGGAGGGCGCAGCGAGTGACTTAACCCTTTCATTAACAGCGTCGCGACGCCTTTTTCCTGTCAGCTGTAAAATACCACTTTCTAGATGTTCTCGCACGAGATGCGTTTTCGTACGATCTTCAGACATGAAATTACCAACTAACCGACGTGTGGCTTCCGTAACGCCATGATCGTTGTCGCCGTTTAAATAGAAAATCATTTTTTCCTCATTTCCATCATTTATTATAGATATTTTATTTTTCTGTATAGCTTAACCAACTGCTTGAGGGTCTCGACCCATCGATCGATCCCCAGATGACAAACGCATGCGTAAAATATTTTTTAAAACGATCAAGAAACATTTACTGTTGGAAAAAACGAGACGCAAAAGGTTCTTAATCCGGAGAATATATTTATATACAAGCATAAGAATTCCTCGAGTTGAAAGAATTCTTGTAACGTATATATAACTAAATATCAAGTAAAATAAAAACAATGACAAAGGCAGCTCGTGTACAATTTCATAATCGTGATACAGCCTCCGATTTCCCAACGTGGTTTTCGATTTTTCGAACCTTGGAATGACAGAATTGAAATTACATCTTTTTCCCTTTTCGTATTTCGCTAAAATTTTCACATTCGTCGTGCAGGCATTGCAGATTTTTTTATTTTCGATTTTCGTGAATATCCATTTTTTTTTCGTATTTTGGGAGACACAGTCATGGCATATCGAAACCACTGCTTATGAGAATTCCGATGATCCATAATTTTGTTAAAATTTCGAGCGTAATCCTCGGAAGCATCATTTTCATTTATTTGATATTTATTGATGAAAATGCACATATCAGTCAGGCTTAAAAATCAGTCTTACAATTCAATTGTTACAATAACTAACGGATTTTCCATTTTCAATGGAAATACGTGCCATTAAAAACAAAACAATATTTATAAAAGCTTTGATATCAATTCGAGATAACATTTGTTTTTTCAGTAATAAAAAAAATAATAATAATGCTAAACAATTGACGTTGGTGTTTTTTTTGTTTTTTTTTTTTTTTAGTCCGTTATAATCACGACGTTAGAAATCGTAAGAAATAAAATTTTCATGCGGAAGGTGAGGCTTCGGCGTCAAGTTTTCTCGGTGTGAGCTTCAGATGGAAAGGGTCGGGCGGCACGGCAACGCAACCAGGAAGTAAATGAATTTTGAGATCGTCGTTGACGGGGAGGACGTTGTATCGCGAAACCAAAGCAGTTACGATAATAAACGCAAATCCCTGGACTAATCTTTGTCCGATGCAGGTACGTTTGCCTGTGGAGAACGGAATGAAGTGTTCGGGTTTGTGAACTCGATATTTCGGAGCGTTATTTTTGGAGTCATTGGTTGAAAGTCCATCGACGAGCTTGAGAAAACGTTCCGGACGGAATTTGCGTGAATCTGGACCCCAATAAGATTCACCCAGATTGAGATGAAAATTGTTGACGAATATTACCGTGTCCTTGGCCACCGGGTAACCATCGATGTCCGTGTCTTCCGTTGCGACGTGAGGAACGATCGGGGAGCTTGCGATTCTCAGGGTTTCCCATATCACCGCCTCCGTGTACGCCATGTCCAAACGATCGTTGAACGTTATCAGTTTGTCACTTCGCTCTTCTCGCGATAATATGTTGTCGCATTCGGCTTGCATTTTTTTTTGCACTTCTGGATAAACGGCGGTATTGGCGAGTATCAACATGACGAGATTCCCAACCGCTGAATGTCCGCCGATGAAATCTTCGAGCTCGTAAATAATGTGCTGCCAGGATAAATCAGACTCAGGACTCTCGAGATGCAGAAGAAGAGCGTCGGTAAAATCACGTGGTATGCCGTTTGCAGTATCGAGAGTTTCTCGATGACGATCTATGATTCTGCGCAATATGAAGCTCCTGATTTCCGTTGACCAAACGTGCAGCCGGTTCATTTGTTTTGTAAAAAACGGACTCAGCCAAGGCAAAAAATCTACCGGCGAGCCTTGGTTTATGTCCCAAAAAATTTCGTCAAAAGAACGCACGATACGACTAAATTCTTCATCCTCGTAACTGAACCTCGTCGAGCACATGTAACGAGTAAACATGTTTGCCAATGAGCCCAATAAAAGTGGTTTCAGCGACTGCTTCCCTTCCAATATCGGAATCGAATCGTTCGACGAGAGAGCCGTAAGCAACTGGGTTGCCTCGAGTGTACCGATTCTTGAAAATTCCTCTTGTTGTGGACTCCCGCCACGTGGTGAGCAAAAACTCCGAGCTATCGATCTTCTCTGACGTTGAAGGTCCGACCAGTCGCACAGAGCCAAAGCTGCAATCATAGAGAAAAATACCATCGAATTATTAAAGACGCTGCACGGTCACGATCGAATCTCAATTTTTATTTTCACTTTTTCTTACATACAAAATGGTTTTCGAGCCATTTCGAGCTAAGTTCATTGTAGCGAGCAAGTTGTTGCAAATCGCAATCCGTATTTGTTGAATAATAAACAAAATTGTGAGAAAAATGTACGATCGATTTTTCTGAAAAACTCAATAAAGCTTCTTCGCCATTTAAAAAACGAAATATTTAATTTTGAAAATTGCAACTTTTGAAACACACTCTTTTGAGAAACTACTGAAAATTGTCATTTTTATAAATAAATATCTCGACTTGTACGTGGTGAAACCTCTTAAAATTGCACGAGCGATTAGATATCAGGTGAAATTGACCCAGTCTGTCGACGAAGCTAAAAATCGAACTTGTAATGAAAAATTCATGAAAGATCGAGTTGAAATTTATTCAAAAAAAATTCGTCAATGGAAAAATGATGGAAAATTCGATTTTCGTAAATCATTCGAGAAACCTTGTCGCTGCGGAACCCCAATTTCCTTGGTCCTCGTAAACTACTATTCCATGACGCAATGGGAAGTCTTGAAAGATGCCGGACGCGTTGGACGAAGGGCCAAAAATAAAATGCGGGCCTAGGGATTATCATTTCATCCGATGAAGGTGAATCGGAGGGGAAGTTGAAACGTGGCAATTTTAGTCGGTCCTGGCGAGTTTAACTGAGAGTACTCGGGCTTTGAGTACGTCAGAAAATAAAAGTATATGTTGGCGTGATTGAAGAGATTTTATGCGGCGAATATCTCATGCATTTGGCAAAAAAAAAAAAA
>JBAJMU010000002.1:3061778-3072792 GCA_037952995.1 Hyposoter didymator | reverse complement strand
AAAAAAAAAAAAAAAAAATTGGCTGTATAACGAGCGATGGTCCTGGTATGAGCTGGCTCTCATTGCACCATTTACATCGACGTACACAGTATATTACATACAACTATTAAAGGACGAGGATCAAAGCAGGAACGATATAGCTGGGTGCATCGCGGGAGCGTAATCAGAAGAGACAGCAGATGCTGCTTCATGCAGGCTCGCACCAGTATATCTGGGCTGTCCGTTCCGAGAAGCGGTTAATTCGACTGTCAAGTTATATCTCGAGGAGGCTGAGAGCGCTTCCTGCTCCCAGTATTACGAGTTTACCCGGCGAGCGTCAACAACCAGTCGCAATCTACATCCTGCAATGAACGCTCGTTCAAGAAATCCTTTATTTTTCACCACTCGCACACACCCCATCCCCTTTTTCCTCCCGAGCAAACACTCAGAGACATTCAGATTCAAAAGCTCCATGCCACGTGAAATTTTCCCAAAAATCCATCAAACGTTTTTTTTTTTGTTTTCATTCGAAAAGCGTTGAATTTTTCTGTATTTTCGACCAAATTTCGAGCGCAGAGAAAGAACATCAAAAAACAAAAACGACCCCAGAAAACTTTCTCCCGTTCTCCCCGTTTTTTTTTTTTTTAATCGTTTTACCACATTTTTCACTAATTTCTTGACTCCAAGGAAAATTGCCCCAGGCTCACGTGAGCCTGCATTAAAAAACGAAAAGAATGAGCCCAATTGGAACGCTTTTCGTTACATTTTGCCAAAGATATGAATTTTTCAAAATTCCGGTTACCGGCAATAGGTTAAAAAAAAAGGTTACGGTTCGTGGATTAATGAGAACCACGCGATTCTGTTTTTAATCGTAATTCATCGATTCGTGTTCCGAGTTTTTAAATTCAGCTATTGCGGAACTGAGCCAGCCATGAAATAATTAAAAGACTCACTGCTCGTTATTTCGAGTGATCGAACACGGAATAGAAGGAAATATACGCGTGACCGTATCGAATATTTTTGTCGTGAGAAAGGGAGCATCGGTCTGATTGCTGAATTATCTACTGTACGAAATGCAATATAGCTCAGCTTGCCGACGTACACCAAGCTCGTTCGTCCACGTATCCAATGCTTTAGAGCTTTTTAGAGGTTGCGTCGCAGGTAATCGATGCAGCAGGGAACAACACATGGACGCATGGACAATTCCTAGAGTCATAAGTAAACATGTAATCGACCGATAGACACCACGATTTACGATCAAATATTATCGTTTATCTGAGCAGAATTAAAAAAATGGATTGACACTCGTTGCACACTCGATACGTTACGTAAAAATTGATTACAGCTCGAAAATCATTATTTTTCGTTAAAAACAACAAAAAAAACGACAAGGAGTGTCGCGCACGCTTACCCAAAACTGAGAACAAATCTGTTGTTGCCTGGAATTGAGAAGTGAGACAGTGAGGTGACGATCAATTGGAAGAGAAAAATAATTCAACTCCAATGACACTCTGTGCCGAATCGAACCAATTTATTTGAGTCACAGTTCCAAGGCTTTCATGTGTAAATGGAACGAAATAGAGTTTTTCGAGTGCCGACCAACATTTTGCCTCAAATTGGACGAATCGACGCGTCCGTGAAGGACAATTTTTCTTGTGAATGAAAATCTCGAAAGAATCCTCAGCACCACGTGCTGAACATTTTGCTACAACAATACAAAAGCGAAGAGGAAGCGCGAACTACTGGCATTCTGTTAAGTGAGTCGAGGAAATATTATAGACACTCTACTTTTTTCTTGCCCTGTTTAGTCACGAGCATCGGGTCAAGATTACTGCAAAAGTTGAGGGTCGTAATACAGGAAAAACGTTTTGGTTGAGAAATAATCGAGATTACGAAATATTTCGAGGGAAATAAACCGCAAAAATGACTCGAAATTTTCTTCCATATTCAAACTTGAAATTTTAGCCACTCGCGATGTCGCTGCCGATCGAGGCATCGAAAATTTCATTTTTCGTCTTGGAAATTTCTTTAAAAATCGACTCATCACGATGCTCTGCACTCTGCAGCAAATTCTGGTTCATAAGCTTCCCTCCGTGAAAGATTCATCGAAATCGATGATTAATACTTCCTCCGAAACGCCAAAAACATTTTTGCGATAAAGATTCATATGCACAGACGATTAATCAGAAATATTCATCGTTGGATATAGTTAACGATCAAACATTTGTTGACATCGAAAAAATACGTAATTTTGTACGATTTAGACACGCGGATGCGAATTAATATGACGTGCGTTAATGCAGAGATTTAGGTCAGCAGTCTGGCAATTCGTCAGCATAAACTATTGGGCCATGCATAGGTTGACCGCAATGATTTTGCTGACGCGTCCTCCAGAGGAACGCACGGGGGGCGGTCTCTAGCCTTTCTCTACTTGAAATAAATAGATTAAATAATCTTATTCCAATGAGTCTCTTCCACGCTTTCGTCAACTCGCACTTTCCTGCACAGCGCGCGAGACTTGAGATTTCACCTAACCAGACACGTGATACACTCGTGCAACGTGCAACTTCACAACTCGATATACGCGCTATTATAGCCGGATATTCTTTTGACCGAGTGATATAGAGAATGGCTAAATTTAGCACCATTTCAACGACGCAAACCACGCGCTCAGAAAATCCAAACGACGGAATAAAAAAAAAACAAGTCGCCTTGAAACGCGCCCTTTCTCCCTTCGTTCTTCCGCGTTTTTTATCGTTTTACCGAATTTTTGACTAATTTTTTTACTTCAAGCAAAATCGCCCTTGGCTCACGTGACGCTGCATCAAAAAACGAAAAGAATGAGCCCAATTGAAACGCTTTTCGTTCAATTTTACCGGAGATATGAATTTTTCAAAATTCGGCCCATTTATGAGCTCAAGTTACCGGAGTAGGTAACAAAAAAAAAAGGTTACCGATCTAGGGTTTAAAATCGTTGATTCATCTTTCGACAGAGTTTCGTGTTGCAACTGTTGTAGGAAGTGATAAAAAAAAATGCACTTTCCTGAAAATGGAATATCATTGAATAAAGTCGATATTTTGTTGGAACGGAATTTGTGTAATTTCCATTGAATTATTCGAAAAAAAATATCGAACAATTGAGAAAAAAATGGATTTTCAGTGAATTTTGCTTATAATCGTTGAGTTAAAAATTTCGCAATTATAAAAATGAAAATTCGAGAAGAATTTTCCTGCGCAAAATAATCAAAAATTCAACGAGCTCATGAAAAAAATTTCTTGATACCGAGCAGGAATAATACAGCGAAAGAAATTTCTCGACTGTGTCGAATGCTAATATTAGACTTTTACATAATTTAAAAGATTATTGATCGTACTTTGTAACTTTTGTCCGGGAGTCACGTGCCAGTGTCGGCGATAGGAAAATTATACAACTTTGTTGCAGAGAAAAAAGATAAGAAATACTGGTTTTGAATTTATCGTGGAATACAGCAGGCACGACTTTTTCGTTTCAGAAAACGTTCAAGCGGGAATATCAACCGTTTTAGCTGTCCAGGATCCTTGTCATTATGATTATTTCCACACACGATAATATCTCTGACTTAAGATATTTCGATTACAGCGTATAATGAAGTAATTAAACTGCCCATAAGTTCAGACCGTCGCGATGGACTCGTTCGACGAGATTCGTCAATCAACATTACTCACTTTTGTTCCTGTCTTAAGGTAGTATCGTCGCTCTTAGAATTACCGTTCAGAATTTCATAAAATTTGGTACAGTAGGAGATTGTGATAAGAAAAAGATTCAGTCAAATTTTCAAGAGGCTACAGAAAACTAGAAAAAAAATATTTGCATTGGCAATTTCATGAATTTTACATCGATTTCGTACATTTTATTGTATTTTACAATGAAAATTGTGATTTCTCCTAAGAATTTATAAGAATTCATTGTAAAATACAATGAAAACTGAGATTTCTCACAAGACTCAATGTCAAATGTATGAAATTACCAATGCAAATATATTTTTTTAAATGAGAATGACCGTTCAGAATTAAATAAAATTTGGTGCAGTAGTCGATTGTGATAAGAAAAAGATCCAGTCAAATTTTCAAGAGGCTACAGAGAACTAGAAAAAAAATATTTGCATTGGCAATTTCACGAATTTAACATCGATTTTGTACATTTTATTGTATTTTACAATGAAAACTGTGATTTCTCCTAAGAATTGATAAGAATTTATTGTAAAATATAATGAAAACTGAGATAAGAAATTACCAATGCGAATATCTTTTTTCTGTTCCACTGTAGCCTCTTGAAAGTTTGACTGGATCCCCTTCCAATAAAAATCTACGACAATACGAAATTTTATGAAATTCTGATGAACACCAGTTCTCAAACCGACAGTACTCCCTTAATGCACCGGAGTAAATAATTCATCGTAGTAGACATTTGACAAGGCCAACACCGAGGAAAACTTGACAAACAAATGCCTCGGTTGCCTCAAGTACGTACCTTTGTTACTCAGCCACAAAAAAATCATTGCAATAAATAATAAAATAAAATCAATTGAGCCAATGATGCTCGCTCGTGGTCGAAAACAAATACAAAATGAAACGAGGAGGGGATTCGAGACGCGACTAATCGCCGGGGCACGTCAACTTCCGCAATACGAAGCTCTCTGTCTGGGACAGAAAGTTACGTCAGCTCGAATCAAGTCCCCAGCCCCAATTTCTCGGGACTGGCAGAAAACAAAAACGAAGATATCGTCTTCCTTCTGATGGCGAACAGCTCGTTTATATTTCCATCTAGACGATATTTTTCTTGCTGGACTGAAGACTAACACATTTGAGAATAAAATATATAACATAAAATACACAAAGCCATTACCTTCGTCCAGAACTTTCTCATCAGTTTCATCAGAACGTAGTTCCAACGAATTCATTAATTTTAGCTCTATATTCGAGCAAAATTTTCACGTCATCAGATTTTCAATTTCTTCATTCCAACACGCACTTTCTGCTCATGATTTTTTCGACAATTCCAAACATTTTAACAGTCCGAGAAAACTGGATTATTTACTCGAAGATTAAAGATGTTGAGTCCCAAATCGCAAATGATTAGAAAAATCGGAAAATTTGGTTTCTTTTCGTACGAAGTATTTAAGAAATCGTGTAAAAATTTCACGACGATTAGAAAGCTCGTTATTGAACAATTAACATTATTAATTTAAATTTAGTCAAATGCAGTTTTATGGAAACTTTGCGATAAGTTTGTTTTTTGACCATTCAATTTTTCAACATGTTTTTTTTATTTGTTTGAAAAATTGTTCATAACAAAATGTTAATTTTTTTTTATAACGAGCTCCCTAATCATCGTGAAATTTTTACACGAACTCTTAAATACTTGACACAAAAATTTACTAAATTTTCCGAATTTTTTTATCATTTTTTATTTCGACCCTCGAAGGTGGTTGAAGTAATTATGATATAATTCTCAAAATTTGGTATCTTTTTACACGGAGTACAAATATGACGATGATTGAGAAGCTATTTATTGAAAAATTGAAATTAGCAATAAGTTGAATATTTGTACTCAACGTCGTAAAGTTTTCTTGTGAAGAAGTAGCAGCAGAGTACTCACAATTATTGCGATCACCACCAAACAGCTGATGGAATCGAAGAAAGTCCGGACGTCCACCAAACTGACTGCCCTTGGTGATGAGAACCTCTTTGAGGAGGTTGTAACTGCTAACAACGACGCATTTCGAGACTCCAAGTTGAATCTCGTAGATGTCACCGTACTGGAGTGAAAGCCTGGTGAAGGCATCGAAGGGGCCTCCAGGTCCTCGTAGAAGATGCAGACTGCCGATGAGGGGAAACGGGGTTGGTCCACGAAGCACTTTTTTTTCGTAAGAATCTTCGAGATTTTGAGCTTCTTCGGAATGATTGATGTCTGCTCCTTGATTGGATTTGTTGGCTCGTTCTTTTCGTGACTTTCGACCTGCCCTGAGCGCAGTGCCCTCGGTTTTTGTAACTTGACAAGACTTTTCATTTTTCCTACTCTGTGCTCGCCTGGACAATATCTTGGTGAGGATCCAGAGAAAAGCCAAGCAAGACATCAAAACCCAAAAAGCGATGGACGCCATGATTTACTGAAGATTACTCGAAAATTGAGCGACGCGTTTTGCGAAATTTATAATTTTTCTCGCACCCACGTATGCACCAAGTTCATAAAAGATTTTCCTTGACAAACTTTTGACAATTGTTTTTCGTGCTGATCAAAATCCTTGCTCAATTATTATTAATCATCGGCGAATTTTAATATTCAAATTTTGTAAAATAACTCCGACCCTCCTAATCCACATTCCCAAGAGTATTGCTTCTCGGACGTTCGAAGAACGCTGGATCACTGAGACCGCCAATCTAATTCGCTCGCGTTACTTTCTTACGAGGGTCGCTAAATTAGATTCAATGATTCTCAGACGCTTGTCACTCCCGGAGTATTAAAGTCTTTGATTTTGCACCCGCCTCACTCTTCGACCACGCACAATGCACAACTCTTAAGCAGGCTGTTTGTGTACTCGATGGTATCCGCGAAAGTATTCACGTGGTCTGACCGCAGCGCGTGAGAACCGTTAGAACATCGTGTCTGTATATTTCAGGCTTTATTCATCTATTCAAACCCGTCTCGAGTTCTGCTGCCTTTCTTTGAAACTGCACGCACTTTAACAAAATGAAAACAAGAATATTTTTTGTTTTCTATTTTTCAGTCTGATCGCAAGCCAGTGGTTCCAAAGCCTTTTTATAACAAAGCACACACACTCAGAGATGGTAAAAACTCGAAAGAATCCTCAAAGACTGGAAAGTTGAAAACAAAAAGTTATCAACGATAACGAACAATGTTCGTTTTGAAAATATTTAGTGAGAAATTGTCATCGTTTCCTCGTCAGGATGTGCGAGCTTTCGGTCGAGAAGATTTCGAACGTATTCGAAAAAATCGATTGATTTTTTTTTATTTACTGCGTTTCGACGGAAAAATGAAACGAATCGTTTCGTGACCGATGGCCCTCTCGTAGACAAAGCGTCGAACCGCCGATAGAAACGCGACGGTCGTTGCAGTTGCACGAATGCAGTTTGAACGAAAAGCGCGCTTAACTACCAACGCGACAGGACGCCAAGAAGATGCACGGGAGATCTCTCTGGTGCTGGAAATTAATCGGACAAGAGGAGAGAGAAAGAAGGGATCGGAGGAAGGGAGCGAAAGAGAGACAGAGGCAGAGGAAGTTGGAGAGGAGAGCGAGACGGAATAACTGACAAACCTTCTGGCTAACTACTCAAGAACGAAGGAGGGAACGCGGCGACCAAGACTCGTGCACTTGCGGACTCGATGTTCCAGCTCAGACTCGAGATGCTACGGTTTTAGATGCTCGCCGATGCACATGCATCGGAACCACCACAGTGAGAAATCAAGAGAGAGAGAGAAAGAGGGAGAGAGCCTGGCTATCGGATCAAGGTGGGAGATGTAGGAGGTGGTAATCGAGAGGAAAAGAGATCTAGGGTGAGAGTCGTTCGAGTGGGGGAAACACTTAGAAAAATGTACGATGCGAAAGTTCTGGATCGTAACAATGATCCAAACGAGAATCATCCAATATTTCCTCTTTCTAAATATTTCTATTCACTTGCTCATTGCAAAATGCATACACAGTATATTTTCGGTGCTTAATATATGGGCCCCCGAATCATCAAAACGCAATAATTTTCAATCCGTTTTATCTCTCGTACGTCGAAAAGATTCGTCAAACACGAACAATTCGTTCTCCAGAAAAATACGAAAATCAATGTTTTTAAAAAATTGAAAAGAAAAAACAAATTTTTTGAAAAATACTTTGATATTTATGGGAAACGAAAGGTTAAGGAAGACCCGGAAGTCAATCAATTAAAACGTTTAATCGCCACGACCACTGCACCACGATTTTACAACAAAATGTAAAATATTCAAATTGAATACAACATTTTTCGCGACTGGAATAATCGTTAAACGAAAATGACAACTTTCTCACTAAAAAATCAAAGAAAAAGATATTAGCAAGCAAATCGTGGAGCAGGGAACTTGAAAATTATGAGGCACTTTGATTTTCGTAATTTTTTCCACAAAACTTGACGAAATATCGACACTGTCCAATAATAGGAATCGATGTTTAAAACACCCACGAATCAAGCTGCTTTCGTTTTTTCAACAGTTTTCATTCAACGATATGTGCAAAAGCTTTACAAGTGTGTGCTTTGTTTATCGTTGACGCGGTAGAGGAACGAATTCGTTGCAAATACGAAAAGAAAAATTTGGCACTCGAATTGGTGAGAATATGAGGTGCTAGCTTGTTACGGAATGGAGGAATCTTTCGCGAAACCTGGCTTCTTATAGTTGGCGGTCCCGGAGGTCTGACAGAACGGGAGAGTTATTATACAGCCGAGATATATACGTAAGCAAGTATCGTGTGGCCCACGAGTTGTTCGGATCCTCGTATTCGTATTGGACCTAAGATTATTTTATTTATATTCTCCGAAGCAAGTTTAAGGATCGAAACATCGTTAGATGGTCCTTTTTATGGGCAATAAACGAGCCCTTAACGGATCGGCTAATGTACGAATTTATTTCATTCTACACGACGATCAATTATTCACAATTGTCTGCGTCATTCGATAACAATGGTTTTTCCATTTTTTTTGAATTGTAACGAGAAATAAACTTTAACTTTAGAACGGTAACATTATTTTTTTTACGCATTGCGATAACCTGGGGTCGTTAATGACCCCAATTTTGAAAAATTCACATCTCCGGTAAAATTAAACGAAAAGCGTTCAACTTGGCCTCATTTTTTTCGTTTTTTAATGCAGACAAATTCTTCTTAAGGGCTGTGAGCAAAATTCACTGAAAATCCATTTTTTCGAATACTTCGATCGAAATCACACAAATTCGGTTCCAACAAAATCTTGACTTTCATTGAATGAGATTCTCAAGCAATGGTTTTTCACTCTGGAACGGTAACTTTATTTTTTTGTTTGTTTGTCTATTCTGATAACCTGGGGTCATGAATGACCCCAATTTCGAAAAATTCACATCTCCGGTAAAATTAAACGAAAAGCGTTCAACTCGGGCTCATTCTTTTCGTTTTTTAATGCAGGATCACGCGAGCCTGGGGCGATTTAGTTTGAAGTCAAAGAATTAGTCAAAAATGCATGACTCTGAAGTTTGCAACGTTGGGATTAATCGAAAAATATTTTGTACATTTATTGTTTTTTGAATTTTAAAAATCATGGCAATTTTTCGTGTCGATTGAGTTTTTGGGTCGCAAGAGAGAATCGTTTTATTGTTCAGACCAAATATTGAATAATAATTATGACCTCTACCGAATAAAAAACAGAATTTCGTTGCATTCCAACGATACAAACTTCAACTTCGTAAAAATGGGGTAAAACGATAAAGGGCGCGGGATTTAAAGTCGCCTGGGGTCGTTTTCGACCCCAGGTAACCGTTCTAGGTATACGACGATTTTGTGATTCAATGATAAACAAAAAAAAACAAAAAACTTCGAGTTCTGACTTCGAGACCCTTCGCTGTCTCGCGAAACTGCACAAACAAATATATAAATCAATAGTTCGTTGCGAATGCACAGGGTAGACAGAATGTGACCTTCCTCAACGTGGAATTTCATAAAAACGCCCTCAAAACATAACACCAAAGACGATCGAAACCTGAATGGAATGAGCCACAAAAAGGGAGTGGTCGGAAAGGAGTAAAACAAAATTTCAGCCAAAGGGAGTAGAGACGAGAGATGCTTGAAGAAAGTGTGTGTTGGTGTCTGCGTGACTCGATCAGGCAAAGTCACACCGAAAGAGAAAGAGAGAGATAGAGAGAGGGAGCGAAAGATGAAAGAGAATAGATAAAGCCCTTTTATAATGAATGGACGATGCTAGATAGAAATACCTCCTGGGACGCTAGAAAAAGGGTCTCCTCGGGTCCGCAAGCGAATAAGCAAACAAAAAGGAGAGTTGTAAAATGAAAAGTGTGTGGTAGACGCCATAGATCTGAAGAAATGTATAAGACATTCCGTGTCCAATTAAAAAACCTGCGACACACACACTCGCCCTTTAAAAATTTAACTCCAATTTTTTTCAAACTCTGTGCCAAAGTCTTTTCCCAATTTTTCACAAACTCTAAAGGGAACGTAAACGAAAAAGAATCCAACCAAGACATCGTTTTCGAAAAACAAATCATCGCTATAATTCTCAGTTTCCCAACGTCGCTTCACAAAGTACAAAAACGTTAAATCATTTTGCCAAAATTGATAGAATTTAAGTTAAAAATAAAGTTTGACTTAGCTCGAAATAGCTTTGAAAGTCTTTGAGGCCCAAGAGTCAAAAAAAAAAAAGATGGAACCTGTTGTCGTTTTGTGATTGATGCACCACTCCGAATTCTGTGTACCAGGGGTGACACGACTGTGGAGAAGTTTTGGGGGAAATATTGGAAGAGGGAAAGGAAGTTTCACGATCCTGCGATGGCTGAGTGATGGGTAAAAAATTTGAATAATAAGTTTTTGATTCCAAAAAAGGTCAAACTCGTTTTTCAAGATAAACAATCTTTCGAAAGGCGCGATACGCATCGAGACTCGCAAGAATTTCGAGTTAATTAGTGCACGAAAGGTCGAGCTAATTTTTCACATGAATTTCCTTTCGCTGAGATAAAGTTGGAATGGAAACTGATGGACGCACGAGCTTTGACAGAAAATTGTTCAAGGCCAATGAGAAAATGTATTTGGTGAGATCGAAGGATTCAGCAGGATCGAAGGATATGAACGGACTGATTTGTCCTAAAACGACCCATACGTCCCCTTCCTTCTGGTAATAGTATAAATAATACATCCCGAGGCAGCATCAAGAATATACGAGGGTGGAGGAACAATTATAAAATGCAGCAGCAGGGAACGTAACTAAGGAACGTAGACGGTAGTGAGTGAGACAGCGAATAAAAAGGGAGCGA
>JBAJMU010000002.1:2977854-3055103 GCA_037952995.1 Hyposoter didymator | reverse complement strand
AAAAAAAAAAAAATCACTTTTTTCACATCGAGATTCCGCAGAAAGAATCAAAACAGGAAACTTCCGTGTGTGGAATAAAAAAGAAGGACAATCGTCGATTTTAAGCAATGTTCACCAAGCAGAATGTAATTTTTCCTGGCAATGGTAAAAAAAACAAAAACAAAAAACTTGTTGCAACAAATCGCATTTTGCACCATTTTCCAACGATAATTTTTATTCAATTTTATGAAATAATTACCGACGATACGAAAAATGTCAAAGACCCTTGGCATTATTTCGAGAACGAAATCTCCGAAAATGGATCCGGCCACTGAAACAAGAGCCTGCGTTATTAAGATTTTTAGTGCCGACTAAAAATCTCGTGAATCGCATGCCAGGAGAAAAAAAAACACCGAAAATGAAAGTTATCGAATAGAATTTCGGCTGAATAATTGGTTCGTAAGAAAAATGGAGGAACAGAGGAACTTGACGAGATTGTATGTGCGACAAACTTGGCAGAGGATTGTTGAGAGGTTCGCGAGCAAGCTCGTTAATCGAACGTTCACTGTATATATAGAAAAGTGCTTAAAGAACAAAAATATAAGCGAGAACGTGTATACGTGGCTACTCGTTTGTCAGGAGCACGAGAGCGTAATACGGAGTGCAAGTAAAGCGTTCTACACCTATAAGGAAGAGTCAGTCAAGTTCAGGGACTTCCAGTTCCTTACAGCAGCCGCGGTCGTGCTGGGCGGCTGGACCGGAGCTCGTGGATACTGCGAGAGCGTGCCAGGTCTTATGATGAAGCGAGAGAGAGGGAGAGCGAGTGAGAGAGAGAGAGAGAGAGAGAGAGAGAGTGATTGGGAGTAAAAAAGAGGGGAGGACGAAACGGGGGATGATCGCAATGAGGAGGAGGATGCATGCGCATGAAGATGCTGTAAATCTCAGGAGCTACCGTCTCCTGCGTTAAAATCCACTCTCTCGTGATCAGCTGATGAGAGACGAACGGATCGTGCTATAGAAAGAAGCTCCGCATAATTATCATTCAAACTTTATTACGTAATCGGCGCAACGAGACGTACTAATTGTTTCAAGAATCCGAATCCTCATGAGCGATGACCAACTTAATCAAAATCAGGGAAAACGAAGTCATAAATCTTTTCGAATACGTTTAGAAACTGGGAATGATTTTGCATCGATAGCCAAAAATTATTAGTTTTAACTGGATCGCAATGGTTCGAGTAGTAAAAGTTCGTGTTAGCCGGTAGTATCCGGACACACCGAGATTATTCTCCGGAATGTATATCGATCTGCTCCTAAGCAGTGCGAGAAATTATTATCCTGCAAACGGCTCTCGCTGAAGCGGACAAAGAAACTTTCTAGGACTTTCGATAGTTCGAGAGGACAGATAAAAAATGGCATACAGAGGAGAGTAAAAGCTCAGGAGCTGGAGCCGGGCGTTCAGTAAATAGCTTCTTAATCGTCGTGAAATTTGTACACGACCTCTTGGATACTTCATGTAAAAACGTACAAAATTTAAAAAATTCTATCATCATCGCTTTAACCACCTTGAGGCGGGTTGAAATGAAAAATGATGAGGAAATTCGGAAAATTTAGTAAGTTTTTGAATCAAGTGTTAAAGAGGTCGTGAAAAAATTTCACGACCATCAGGAAGCTCGTTAAAAAAAAATTAACATTTTGTTAACAACTATTTTTTAAACAAATACAAAAAATATTCATCGATAAACTTGGTTTTGTTTCTGTTGCTTTCGGTATATCGTAGATATTAAAAAATTGAGAGGTTACATAAAAAAACTAGTCGCAAAGTTATACCGGATTCCATAAGACTGCATTTGACACCATGTAATTAATTAATGTTAATTGTTCAGTAACGAGCTTCCTAATGGTCGTGAAGTTTTCACGCGATCTCTAAAATACTTGATGCACAAAAACATGCGAAAATTTAATAATTTTGTCATCATTTGCGATTTGGGACTCGACATCCTTAATAATAAGTGTATTGGTGGATTGGGCAGCAGCAAGGCACAAGTTATACATAGCAAAAGGCCGCCTTTCCGAAAGGGAGCCGAGCGAGGGAGGGGTAGAAAAAGCGACGCGATCTCGAAAAGGCGCGAGAAGGAGAATGTGATGGAAAAATAAAATGACAGGAGTCGCTTGTTCGGTGAGGACAGAGATGGACCGAAAAAAGAGCGGGTGAAAGATAAAAAGAAAATGAGAAAGAAATAAAAAAGAAAAGGCATAATTTAAATTTATGCTCGTCTCGCGCAGCTGCACTCTACCAAAAACTCATTGGTCCTGCGTCCCCAGCGTCTTATGCACCTTGCCCTTGCCCTTGCACGGATGAGACAACATATATCCTCGTCTACACCGTCCAGCCGCCGTCTCGTCCTCCACTTCTCTCTCTCTCTCTCTCTCTCTCTCTCTCTCTCTCTCTCTCTCTTCCTCTCCCTTTCTTCCTCTTTCACGTTTTTTTTCTTCTCTCTCACACGCACATACACTCTTCATTTTGTTTCGTGATTACTTCTTCATTTTTTCCTCACCTCTCATGTATATCGTAGCAGCATTTTTGCCACATTGATTGCTAGCAAGCAAAGAGGCGTAATCCTCTCTCTCAACACGTAACACAAATTCTGTTGCGCCATTTTGTTACCCATTACTCGATGTATATAGCTTACCTGTCATTTGCAACGTAAAAATTCACGGGTGCATATACAAGCCTTAAAAGTGAAGCTTCATTTGCCGTCCAATCATGCACTCACCCTATGCATTTTATTCACATTGCAGAGAGAAAAAGAGGGGGCGGTAGGGACAGAAAGAGAGAGAGAGAGAGAGAGAGAGAGAAAACTTGACCAACGACGATACGAACGGTCTTAACATGAAAAGGTTCACGTGTATAATAAACAGAAAAAAAAAAAAAATAATTAAGATAGATCGAAAAATAAAAATCTAGGTGACGCGACACAATATCGCACATGGATGTGAAATTATTTGCTAAACGTAGCACAAGATTTCATCACTTGGAACAATAATCAGAGTCGAAAATATAAAAAAAAATAAAAATCAGTAAAAAATATCAAAAAAAATAATTTCATTTTATTTGATAGATACGTAAAACGTTTTCATGCGAACAGCCCCAACCCACAGACATGTGAAAAAAATATCACGAGCCGGAAGAATTTTATATTATTAAAAAAAAAAATTGAAAGTTTTTTATTTTTAATTGGAAAAAAAAGTTTGAAACTTTTTGAGTTTTCAAGGATTTGATTTTCAACTACAACCTCGTCCTTCCACTCATTCTGGTCTGTCATCATACTCGAACTTTTCTACAACTGTGCAAGACAGAAAATTATTGTTTTGTTTTGTTTTTTAACGGTTATTGTTTTGCACGCACGAGGTTTTTGGTGATTTTTTTTCGGCGGAATAAAATAAATGTGGCGCAGGATGCGGAAAAGTTTGGGTCGCGGAATGTTAAAAAAAAATAAAACTCCGGAAATACAATGTTTATGTTAAAACAGAAATGCTTGAGCATTCGATCCCGTAAGCGAATTGAAAAACGCTCTCAGATAATCCTGCTCGTCGCTGCTGTCGTCAACGTCGAAAATCGATGCCGAGATTTCCAATGGATAAGGAAATCAAGATGCATGTATTCTCGAGCTCCCGATGACGTGCACGTAGCTCATTATCAGCGAGAATCCACAAAGAAGGCCACGCAGGTATATGCCTCAATCCAATAGGAAATACATGGGATTTGTCGTACATTTGACTAGTTCAAGTCACCCAGCAATCGGATAGCAATCGCGGATACAAAACTTGGGGTAGATAAACTGGCCAGAGCTTCTTGTTCTTTCAGTTGATCGGATGTGCCTCTTGTCCTGCGGATCGGTTTCTGCTCTCCCGAAAATAATTCTCGCTCTTCACTCTTTTCCCAGTGTCCCTTAAACTCGGTGCAAAATCTTGGATACTTTTTTTTATCTTTCGTCAACGAGGTATTGTTTCAATCGACGATACATTTTTTTTTCAATTTCATCAACTACTGGAACGTGAGAAGCGATTGTTGCAATGGAATCGTTGTTAACTAACAAGTGTCTGTGACGAAAATTTTCCTATTCGAGTTCGTTGAGCTACGACGTTGGGGTTCGACGATATCAAATTTATTCACGAATAAATAGATAAAGAGGCGCCACTTTGTCGATCGAAAAACAAAAACTCTTTTTCAGCGTTTCTTATTTATTTTTTTATTTACGTCGAAAAAATGAAGAATGATAATTTTTTCTTCCACCTTTCAATGTCAATGTGCCTGAAATTTCCCGATACATCGAAAAATGTCCGGATGTGCGTGTGGGTGTGTTCTGGGACTGTAAAATTTAAACGTTTAATAACTTGAGAACGGTTTGAGGCAATCCATAGTTAGCTCATGTTTACACGAATGATTGTGTGTGTGAACTTTTGGCATTAAATTTGGAACACGATCCTGTTCCTGAAGTTTGTTATTTAATTTATTTATTTATTATTCGCCGAACTTTGTCAAGTTGGTGAAGCAGGGAAAATACTCTCGAAGTGGCTGGATATTCTGAATATCAGAGCAAATCTAGAGAAGGTCGTATTTCCAGAGCAATACGAATATTTAACGAAAGATAATTATGCACAGATCGTGGAACCAAAAGGACATCGTGAGAACGACGAAGGTGACAGTGAAATTGAGAGACAGGAAAAAGGAAGAAAATTGAGGGTAAAATGAGCGATTGGTGGACCGCAGCAACGGTCATCTTGCTGACCTTATTTATTTATGTGGCCTTCTTCTGGAAAATCAACTGGGTCAGGGTAAGAATTGTCGAGGTCTTTTATGTTTTTATCTTTAATCTCTCGGTCTGGAAGAAACAGGAAGAATATTATTCGATCTTTCGCAAATGAGACGAGAATTCGTAGCTGGATCTGTCAGGATACCAAAACTCTGTTTCCTCTTGTATTTTTCTTTTTTTTTTTACACTAAGAGTTTTTTTTAGTTTTTTGGGATATCGAGAAAGAATTTGAATGGATTTACGAGAAAAAAAAGGTCGGCTCATCGTTCAGTAATTCTCACACCGAACTCTCTGTCATTTCTGATGGTTGGAGGCATTTGTTTTAAAAATCATTTAATTTTAAAAAGACGAAATGATTTTTCCAGGATTTCAGAGAAAATTCGAGCTCTCGTCGTGCTCGTTATACGGGCTCGCGCAATCGGAAGGTGGGGAAATTACCTCCTGTTTATCCGAATGGTTGGTTCGGTCTACTAGAAAGCAAGCAGCTTAAACGTGGCGAAGTTAAGCACGTCGCAGCACTCGGTGAAAATTTTGCAGTTTTCAGGTACGAAATTTGATGAAAATTCATTGCAACGTTTGATAACGATCAATGAGCTCTGTATCAGTTGCGATGGTGCAAGAGACTCTGCTGCAAAACAGACGAGCCGGTCTTTTCGTTTGAAAAGTTGTTCGTTGCGAATCATCTCGTGCCTTTAATTACGATGAATTTTTAATTATAATTAATTGATTTCGATAGGACGGAAAAAGGCCAAGTGAAAATTTTACATGCGTACTGTCCGCATCTTGGCGCCAACATTGCCGAGGGCGGTACCGTCAAGGGCGATTGTCTAGAATGTCCTTTTCACAGCTGGCTCTTTCGGGGCGACGATGGTGTATGTGAGAGCATTCCATATACAAAAAAAGGTGAGCAATCCTTGCTTCTTATGAGCCTGAAGTTTGCATCGGGACAATGCCACGAAATAAAAAAAAAAAAAAAAAAAANAAAAAAAAAAAAAAATTAAAAAATGATTCTGCACTTTTTTATTTGACAAATCGATTCGTGAGTTTTAAAAAGGGTAAGAAAAACAAGTGAGAACAAAAATTTGTTCCGGAACAACCCTGTCCAGGGGGTTGAATTTTTTTTTTTTTTCATTTCGTGGCATTGCGTCGATGCAAACTTCAGGCTCATTGCTTCTTGATAGAGGAAGCTACGTGCATTCCTAAACACACCAAATTTTCTTCCTTCAAATATCATAATTGACTGCATTTTCTCGTGGCTTCTAGTTCCCGAATCGGCCAACACGAAGGCCTGGAAATGTTGCGAAATGAACCAAATCATCTTCGTGTGGTTCCATGCAGAATCTGCCGATCCCTATTGGCAAATAAAGCCTATTGAGAAAATAGCCGATGGAAGTTGGTGGGACCATGGTCGGAATGAGTATTACATCAATAGTCACATACAAGTACGTCATACGTCGACGATATTTCAACAACATGCGTCGTAATTCAAGATTTTCAGTCCCAAATCGCAAATGATGACAAAATTATTAAAATTTCGTATGTTTTTGTGCATCAAGTATTTTAGAGATCGTGTGAAAATTTCACGACCATTAGGAAGCTCGTTACTGAACAATTAACATTAATTAATTACATGGTGTCAAATGTAATCTTATGGAATCCGGTATAACTTTGCGATTAGCTTTTTTATGTAACCTCTCAATTTTTTAATATCTACGATATACTGAAAGCAACAGAAACAAAACCAAGTTTATTGATGAATATTTTTTGTATTTGTTTAAAAAATAGTTGTTAACAAAATGTTAATTTTTTTTAACGAGCTTCCTNCAAAATGTTAATTTTTTTTTAACGAGCTTCCTGATGGTCGTGAAATTTTTACACGACCTCTTTAACACTTCATACAAAAACTTACTAAATTTTCCGAATTTTCTCATCATTTTTCATTTCGACCCGCCTCAAGGTGGTTAAAGCGATGACGATAGAATTTTTTAAATTTGGTACGTTTTTACATGAAGTATCCAAGAGGTCGTGTGCAAATTTCACGACGATTAAGAAGCTATTTATTGGACAATTGACATTAACAAGTTTCATAGGTACTCAACATCCTTAATGAATCTCAGAGAGAATAAAAATGTAAAAAAAATTGATGCTGGAAAATATGATCGAGGTATGATCTCGAATTCAGAGTAATTTTGACTGAATTGTCATGAAAATAAAAGTAAGGCAATTTATTTCGTAGAAACGTCAATTTTCATTGCAACTTAGGAATTTTCGAACGAGTACGAAAAAATTGATGAAACGAATGAAATTTGAAGATGTTTAAGATGAAAATTGTTGCAGGAAATCCCGGAGAATGGAGCGGACATGGCTCATTTCAGTACAGTGCACGGTCCAGGAATATTGGTAAATAATTCTCTCTGGGGTTTTTTGAGGCATTCGTGGACCGAAGCTACGTGGTCGACAAAAATGTCGCGAAGATTGTCGATGGACGAAACGACTGAGAATAATCTCGCAAGCACGAGGAACGACGAGAAATCGGTGGAAAGTTATCAAGCGACAGGAACCTTAAAACACAGCATTATACTTTTTGGTAGATTCTCAATGCTCGAGCTAGAAGTAACGGCCAAACAGATTGGCCCTGGTTACGTGGAGATGTGGATCGACACGAGCTTCGGTAAAATGTGCATCCTACAAACCGTAACACCCGTTGGGCCTCTCCTGCAACGCGTTACGCACACTATTTTTGCATCGCCCTTCCTCGGGCTCTACGCAAAAATTGTTCTGCTCGGCGAGTGCATACAGTTCGAACGTGACGTCGCGGTATGGAACCACAAAAAATTTTTAAAGCGACCTGTGCTTGTGCGCGAAGATCGTGCAATATCCGCCTTTCGCCGCTGGTACGAACAATTTTACTCGGCGAATAGTCCCACTTACGAATCGGCAATGGGCAACGATTGGTGAAACAATCCACTGTCGATTTCAGCCAAAAAAAATACTGATTCAATGGCAGGGAGGTTCGAGTGGTCTGAGGTGGCAATTTCGCAAGCACTGAGCTGCAGGCTCGAGCACAGCAGTCGTCAATTATTTTCATCTATACATTAAATGCATTTACTCTTAAATATCCAAAGATCACAGACTCCTGCTCCTGCTCCTGCTCTCTGTCCATGAAATTGCGATCCAATTAATTCGATCAATAATTTGCTTTGCATTTCCCATACGAATATACTTCGTGGTGACCTTCGAGCCTCCGCAAGAATTTCTTGTATAAATTCCGACAGAAATTTTAATAATCATTATTACTATTATTATAATAAGAATTAATTTAAAGTTATTAAAAATCTATTCTACTGTTATGCCATACCGTTAAAATAGATAATAAAAGTAAATTTGTAGAGATGGATTTTTAATAAACATCGACTGATTCCTGTCAAACGTTTCCACCGTTTTCAATCATCCCTCGAATTCAGAACCAGACGAAAAGTCAGTAAATCCGTTTTCAAACTCTAATTCGCGATAAAAATACAAGAAAAAATTATTTCTATGGAGGTTTCTGCATCAAGGAAAGAAAATTTGTGGAGATGGTTTTGAAATAAACATCGACTGATTCCTGTCAAACGTTTCCACCGTTTTCAATCATCCCTCGAATTCAGAACCAGACGAAAAGTCAGTAAATCCATTTTCAGACTCTAATTTCCGATAAAAATACAAGAAAAAATTATTTCTATGGAGGTTTCTGCATCAAGGAAAGAAAATTTGTGGTGATGGATTTGTAATAAACATCGACTGATTCCTGTCAAACGTTTCCTCCGTTTTCAATCATCCCTCGAATTCAGAACCAGACGAAAAGTCAGTAAATCCGTTTTCAAACTCTAATTCGCGATAAAAATACAAGAAAAAATTATTTCTATGTAGGTTTCTGCATGAAAAAAAACTCAGATACGATAAATAACGGGGTACTGATAAAACCCAATCTCCAAAAATAATTCCAAAATTCCTTCGAATATAAAAATTGTCGAAGCAACAAAGTTGTAAATTTT
This sequence comes from Hyposoter didymator, assembly GCA_037952995.1. Lineage (NCBI taxonomy): Eukaryota > Metazoa > Arthropoda > Insecta > Hymenoptera > Ichneumonidae > Hyposoter > Hyposoter didymator. Next base: position 3,046,273 of record JBAJMU010000002.1, on the reverse strand, counting down.
CTTGCAGTGGCCAATAAAAATATTATCAAAAAAATAAATAAAAAAACCACAATTTGGCTCTGCTAAGAGCAAAAATCAGAAAAATCCATTTCGACCAAACAAACGCAGACTTTCCAGTCACCGCGCGAGCCAATCAGTAATAACCGAAAAAAAAAAATGCTCCATCTTGGAAAAAAGTCAAAAGCATCTCCATTATAATTAATTTTCCGACTACGGCATCACAACGACCTTTATTCCATTTTTTATAAGCAGAAATTGCCAATTGCGCAAAATTGGAATTTTTGCGTATTGAGTAAAAAAAAAACATTGAAAAAAATGTTTGACAGGTGAAAATAATCATGTACGAGTATCGATTGGTCCTTTTATTCACCGAAACAATAGGTCATTTTATCGATAATTATTATCATTAATAATAATAATAATAATAATAATAATAATAATTGTGCGTGTGCAGTTTATATACGAACACACGGACAGACGTACGATATTTATATACACTGACGTTTCTCCTTTCTACATGTATACTCTCCTCTACAGATATACATTGTATGTAAATTATCACAGAGTATGCTTTGCTCTTTTACTTTCTCCTTCCTTTTAATCGATTGATCGGAATTTTCTTCTCCGCACGGAGAGAAATGCGGGCAAATTTATATCACAAATTACTATGCTCCATAGTTTTCTGGTGACAGTTTCGTCCCTCTGAGAAATTTGAGCAAAAACATAGTAATTTTTCATCTAAAATTTGAAAAATGTCAAATTTCCACTATTTCCGATAGAATTTTAGATGAAAAATTACTATGTTTTTGCTCAAATTTATCAGAGGGACGAAACTGTCACCAGAAAACTATGGGGCACAGTAATTTTTGATATTAATTTCTCCGCATTTCTCTCCGTGCTATTATGATACTCTATTCATAAAAAAAAAAAATTAGTAATTTTTCAAAAAACGTCTGTCACCGCTCTAGCTTCCGCAAATTTCAAGATTTATTACTAATTGTTTTTTTATGAATAGAGTATCATAATAGCACGGAGAGAAACGCGGAGAAATTAATATCAAAAATTACTATGCCCCATAGTTTTCTGGTGACAGTTTCGTCCCTCTGGGAAATTTGAGCAAAAACGTAGTAATTTTTATTAAAATTCTATCGGAAATAGTGGAAATTTGACATTTTTCAAATTTTAGATGAAAAATTACTATGTTTTTGCTCAAATTTCTCAGAGGGACGAAACTGTCACCAGAAAACTATGGGGCATAGTAATTTTTGATATTAATTTCTCCGCATTTCTCTCGGTGCTATTATGATACTCTATTCATAAAAAAAAAAAATTAGTAATTTTTCAAAAAACGTCTGTCACCGCTCTAGCTTCCGCAAATTTCAAGATTTATTACTAATTGTTTTTTTATGAATAGAGTATCATAATAGCACGGAGAGAAACGCGGAGAAATTAATATCAAAAATTACTATGCCCCATAGTTTTCTGGTGACAGTTTCGTCCCTCTGAGAAATTTGAGCAAAAACATAGTAATTTTTCATCTAAAATTTGAAAAATGTCAAATTTCCACTATTTTCGATAGAATTTTAATAAAAATTACTACGTTTTTGCTCAAATTTCCCAGAGGGACGACAATGTCACCAAAAAACTATGGGGCACAGTAATTTTTGATATTAATTTCTCCGCATTTCTCTCCGTGCACATACATGATTCACGTCGTACATTCCTCCGAGATTTATTTATTTCTTCCACGGTGGCGATCGACGAAAAAGCTCGCGTTAAAAAAACGTTTATACTTAACTCTCTAATCCTTCGAGCTGCCTTGCAATGGACGCATTGACACAATAGTACCGATAAATCTCAGTCATGAAAAATTTCACAGTAGAAATTCCCATTAGCCGCCAAAAAGATGGATTTTCGATCCAAGGGAGTCGAAAATTTATAAAATAACATTGCCTGCAAATCCAACCAACGAGCGAGCTCGTTACAACTTTTTCTTCACGCCCCCTGGCCAATTAATTCGCAAAAGACGCGAAAAATGTCTTTTTTTTCGCGATCGGTGCACAACTCGTATTTTACAAATTGACACTATCGCTCTGGCCGACTGCTGGCCAATGGCCCAGTTTTCTAAATTCGTGCTCGACATGATTTTCTGAAAAATCTCTAGCAAACCTCGTACGGAAATTGGCGATAATTTCTGCTTTTTTTTTTCTTTTTCGATACTTCGCGGTATCGAAACTATCAAAAATATTCTTCTCCCTCGTTTTCGACAGCGCTTAATTATTTTCGACTTTCATTGACATTGCAATTTTCATTCTCTCTTCGATCGGAATTTTTGTCTCATTTTTGGAATGTCGAATTTTCTACTATTTCGTTAAGGTGATCTATCGGTTGCTAGGTCCTTGGAAATCCTGCTGATAAAAAGGACGAAACGTTGAGGATTTTCGAGAAAAATTGACTTGCGGTCTTTTCTCCTGGTCACGCAACTGATGGATCAGCTTAATACGATGAAACAATTAATTTCTCAATACCTTTCGGTCGTCATTGAAAAAAAAATCAATTTCAAACGTAAATTTGATGAAATTTCTTTTGTCGAATTGACGAAAAGAAAAAAAAACGTTTTTTTTTTTTTTTAACGTTGAAAAATGACAAGTGGATTTTTGTTCGGTTCGCTCCTTATTCCAGACTCCCTTGTTACCGTTTTGGGCATGGAAAACGGCAGAGCCGAGGGAAAAAAATTGCAATTCTCACTCTCACTGCATGACAAAGTTTTTGTAATTACGCATCGAACGTAATTTTTTGCGCAGCGATGAAACGAGGTCCGTCGGTTGTATGACGATCGAAATGTCGCGACCGACAGCGCGGAAACGCTCACAAGCACCACCATCAAAAATGTTCAACGGCTTGCCGTTTATCTCGGTCAGGGTCCACGTCGTGTTCGAACCGGTGGGAGCTGTTGGATCGGTCGCTGTAGCTAACGGCGGTAAACCCATGCTAAGCGCGACCCCGGAAACGCCGGAAACCTCGTTACCGTTAACCTCCAGACCAAAATCATCGCTGTCGTTTCTCTTGGTCAGTGTCACGGCACGCGCGTAAGGTAATCGACGAACAATCACCTCGACCTGGATAACGAATAAGAAATTATCATTTTTTCAATTGTATGCAATCGTTGTTGTGCGAGGACGACATTTTTTTCCCAATTCATTCGCGGCCACCAATCCCAATTTTTACAATTATTCGGTTTCGCGATTCTCAAAGGAATTTCCAACGAAGAAAGAAAAATGGAAAGAAAAAATAGAAACGGAGAGTCATAAAATTTTTACCATTTGAAAATCGACGTCGTTGCACAAAATCTTGGGAGAAAAAAAATCAAAATTCAAAAATCAAAAAGTTGACGAGTGCGAAAAAGTTGGCCGCGAATTTTCTTCCACGTCGTTTCTCCGATCGAAATGGAAAAAAATAGAAACGGAGAGTCATAAAATTCCTGCCATTTAAGAATCGACGTCGTTGCACAAAATCTTGGGAGAAAAAAAATCAAAATTCAAAAATCAAAAAGTTGACGAGTGCGAAAAAGTTGGCCGCCAATTTTCTTCCACGTCGTTTNCGGCGAATTTTGAATTGAAAACTCTTCCACGTCGTTTGGCCGATCGAAATGGAAAAAAATAGAAACGGAGAGTCATAAAATTTCTGCCATTTGAAAATCCACGTCGTTGCACAAAATCTTGGGAGAAAAAAATCAAAAATCAAAAAGTTGACAAGTGCGAAAAAGTTGGCAGCGAATTTTGAATTAAAAACTCTTCCACGTCGTTTGGCCGATCGAAATGGAAAAAAATAGAAACGGAGAATCATAAAATTTCTACCATTTGAAAATCGACGTCGTTGCACAAAATCTTGGAAGAAAAAAAATCAAAAATCAAAAAGTTGACAAGTGTGAAAAAGTTGGCAGCGAATTTTGAATTGAAAACTCTTCCACGTCGTTTGGCCGATCGAAATGGAAAAAGATAGAAACGGAGAGTCATAAAATTCCTGCCATCTGAAAATCGACGTCGTTGCACAAAATCTTGGGAGAAAAAAATCAAAATTCAAAAATCAAAAAGTTGGCGAGTGCGAAAAAGTTGGCAGCGAATTTTGAATTAAAAACTCTTCCACGTCGTTTGGCCGATCGAAATGGAAAAAAAAAGAGCGACACGTGATTAAATTTCCAAGTTTCAAAAATCGAGCCCATTGCCTGAAATCTTTGGAGAAAAAGGTCAAAAGAGTTGACAATTCAGCAGCTCATAAGTGCAAAAGAGTTAGCAACGGATTTTGAATAAAAAATTATTCCGTCTCGTTTGATTGGCCAAATGATTGGAAAGTTTTCTTTTTCATTACGAAGCAATGTTTACATACACGTGGCGTGGTACAACCCTTGAGAATATCTTTAATAGCGGTAGCATTGAGTGGTGTGATTCCAGCGACGCTGAGAACCAAATCACCGACGTGAAGAACGTTGTAAAGCAAAGGATGTTCTCGTTGCTTCCAGCCTGCGACCCTGAAATCCCAAATAACGTTTCAACGACAAGCCACCCACAAAAATGATTCTCAATTATAATTTTTCAACTAAAATCCAAAAGTTACGAGTGGTTTGACGCTCGTTCGTCACACTGGGTCTGAGTGACCCAGAAAATTTTTCAACGGTAACGAATTTTTTATTCATTCCCCGATTCCACTCCCACGTTCAAATAAATAAATGGAAAAAAAATGGTTTGACGAAAATAGCAGCTTAAACAAAAAACTGACGTGATGAAAAAAAAAAGAAAAACAAAAAAAAACGTGTTTTCAGCGAAATTGGATTTTTAATTATGAAAAAATAATTCTCACCAAACAGCACCGTACGTATCGACGAACGCGATACTGTCTTTGCAGTCTCGTCGGCCCAGCAACAATCTTACTCCAGCTGGATGAGCCATTTCTCGTCGAAGTTGAAAGACTTGTTGTTCCCGAAGCGTAAGTTGACGACGAGGGTTCGGGTTCGCGGTGGAGCGAGACTCGAGCGTGTTGTTGGTTGGTCTCGTCTGTTGGGGACGATTAGTTTCCGCGCTGCTTGACGAGCTCCTGTATTCCATTAACGCAGCGTATCGCTCGTTGGAGGAATCGCCACTGGTTTGCGAAGTGTCTCGTGCTGCACGAGCCGAATCAGCGGTTGGGGAATACGAGGAAGCCATGAAAATGCTCTCGTATCCTGAATCGCTCGCGCTCGTTTCCTCGCTCGTAGCAGCGGCTGTTACGATCCTCGGGCTCGGCGTTGGCGGCGCTGCAGCCGCGCGTTGGATTCCCCCCGTCTGCGTTGGTCTCGCCGATCTTCTCTCCTCCAGGGAAATGTCGTCGAAAGTGAAAACCATCGGCGCTGTGTCCACGCTCGTCCCTGCTTCCCGACCCGGACTCGAAGTCCTCGAATCACTCAGATGCGTCGTCGCACTGCTGCTCGTCGCGACTATGGCAACGTTGTTGCTCGTCGATGTGCTTGGAACGATGCTGCTGCTGCTCGCCGGTGGCGAATTATTCACTGCGACGACGCTCGTCGAAGTTTGTGGGCTCGGCTGGACCGACGAGGATCTGCAGAGATTTTATAAACTTTAGACAAAACGTCACTCGACCAAATTTCGCAAATAAATTGTGAAAACTTCGGAGAAAATTCAACTAAATTCTCACTCAACCTTTCCAATTATTCAATTCGTAATTATTTGATTTTTCGCCAACCGCGCAATTCCGATCATGTTGAAGTTTGCATCGATTAAATGCAACAAAAACTCATTATTTTTTTATAGCATGGCACCAAATTTTCATACAGTCTTTGTCGACAATAACGAGAAAGTCGTTTTCACCATTCGGAAAGTAAATTTACTAGAAAAATTGGAACGAGTCAATTAATTATCAAAATAATAAATAAAAAATCCTATTTGCGTTGCAACGATGCAAACTTGAATATCATCAATTCCGAAGTTTTAACAGAATAGCGTCTGATATTCATTTCAGCTCGAAAAACCACACAGAATTTTCTTTTACTCAAGAAATTGTTTCTAGCAGAAAAAAATTTTAAACGCTGCTAATTAAAATTTGCAAGTTGCTTCCTCAAGATGCACGATGCTCAAATCTTCCTTTATGAGGAACTATTATTTTGATTTTGGCGCCTTCGGAAGCTTTGAGCATCGTGCATGTTGAGCATCTTGAGGAAACAATTTGCAAATTTCAATTTACACACGGAGAGAAATGCGGGGAAATTAATATCACATATTACTATGCCACCATAGTTTTCGGGTGACAGTGTCGTACCCTCTGAGAAATTTGAGCAAAAACATAGTAGTTTTTATTAAAATTCTATCGGAAATAGTGGAAATTTGACATTTTTCAAATTTTAGATGAAAAATTACTATGTTTTTGCTCAAATTTCTCAGAGGGACGAAACTGTCACCAGAAAACTATGGGGCATAGTAATTTTTGATATTAATTTCTCCGCGTTTCTCTCCGTGCTATTATGATACTCTATTCATAAAAAAACAATTAGTAATAAATCTTGAAATTTGCGGAAGCTAGAGCGGTGACAGACGTTTTTTGAAAAATTACTAATTTTTTTTTTTTATGAATAGAGTATCATAATAGCACGGAGAGAAATGCGGAGAAATTAATATCAAAAATTACTATGCCCCATAGTTTTCTGGTGACAGTTTCTTCCCTCTGAGAAATTTGAGCAAAAACATAGTAATTTTTATTAAAATTCTATCGGAAATAGTGGAAATTTGACATTTTTCAAATTTTAGATGAAAAATTACTATGTTTTTGCTCAAATTTCTCAGAGGGACGAAACTGTCACCAGAAAACTATGGGGCATAGTAATTTTTGATATTAATTTCTCCGCGTTTCTCTCCGTGCTATTATGATACTCTATTCATAAAAAAAAAATGAGTAATAAATCTTGAAATTTGCGGAAGCTAGAGCGGTGACAGACGTTTTTTGAAAAATTACTAATTTTTTTTTTTATGAATAGAGTATCATAATAGCACGGAGAGAAATGCGGGGAAGTTTATATCACAAATTACTATGATTTATAGTTTTCTGGTGACAGTTTCGTCCCTCCGATAAATTTTAGCGCAAACATAGTAATTTTTCATCTAAAATTGGGCGAAAAATGTCAAATTTCCGCTATTTCCGATACAATTTCAATAAAAATTATTATGTTTTTGCTAAAATTTCTCAGAGGGACGACACTCTCACCAGAAAACTATGGTGGCATAGTAATATGTGATATAAATTTCCCGGCATTTCTCTCCGTGCAGCTTTTTTTGTACTTGCATTGAAATTATATGATTTTGACAAATTTTCTAGAAAGTAAAGAGGAACTACGGACTTGTACCCAATATCATAAAAAATTCGCAGAAATTGCAGCGCTTGGACGATTTTTCAAAAAATTAAAATTTTCATAAAATTCGAAAAATCATAAAAATTCTAACCGTCCAACCGACATTTTCCAAATTCGATACCAACTTTCCTATCGAGATGCTCTATTTATAAAAACAAAAATAAATAATAAATCTTGAAATAAACGCAATGACTTTTTTTTAGAAAATTTCAAAATGCCGTAGAATTCGCATTTTTCTAGCAATTGCAAGAAAATTCTCAGAGAATGGAGAGCTCGTCTGTGAAAAATGAGCAAAAGTTAAAAAAAAAACAGCAAGGATTATCGAACGGGAGAAAAATCGTGTTGTTTGCAACGATGTGCGATTTCCATCAACTTGAGAGAATGACGTACCCGGTAGAGAGGGGCGGTGGCGGTAAAGGGCTGGTCGGATCTCTAGTGGCGATGCGTTCGGGTCCTTTGGAATAAAGATTTTCCTTGGGTCGTAAAATTTTCATGTCCGTTAATTTTCGAGTTATCAATTGTACCCAATCGAGCATTGCCTGGTAAGTAGGTGCAGCCAATCGAAGAACGCGATCATCGTTGAAATTAACGCAAAATTCATAATCGTGTCGTTGAGTGGCACAAAGTGTTGGCGAGAGATGCTGAATGTGACGGAGGGAGTGTGCCCACATGGGAGAGTGAGTGGTGGCTTGTTTCTGATCAGCAAAGCCTTCGAGTCGGGGCTCCGTGTCGTCGTGAACACAAAACGCGACCCAAAAGCGATTGGTCTCTTTGTCGGTTTTGTCGGTACGTCTGAGCCAGCCATTTTTGTAGATTTCTCGAAATTGGACAGAACCCTCGTTCGCTACGGAGCTCACAGAAGCGGACGAACTTTGTGCCACGGAATCCATCCTTTCTTCGCTATCTCGTCGACGATGATGATGCTGATGGTGATGGTGGTGATGAGGATGATTATGATGATTGTTTTCCGCCGGTCGAGCCAGTTCGGTCAGCAATCGGACTGCTTGGAGCATTGTAACGATATGTGCGAGGATGGACGGACTTGCGTTCACTACTTTCCTCGAAATTCTCCGATCCAAATATCATGTTACGGCATCTGGTTTATTGTTTTTTATCAAATTTCAATATTTGTTCCTCTTTTTCGTTCTGATCCTTTTTTTTTAGCTGCGAGTGTGTTGAGCTCCGTGGAATTCCAATTCACTGATCAAAAAACAAAAACAACAATTTTACATTTTTTCTTTATTACAAAATGGCGCTCGATACATCGGAGTAACGCGTAACAAAATTAAATGAAGCAGAAATTTCTAAAAGGCCTATTTGATGCGCTAAAAATTCGTCAAAATCATCGACTTTTTTCGCTTCATAGAAAAGATTTCACTCGCGATTGGAAATGTGTGTGTTTTTTTTTCGTGCTTCGTAGCTTTTCACGGAGAAAAAGAAACAGATTATTATACGGTGGTACACTGTTCGCATTGGACTCGAAGCGATTGCACTGCGATATTCACCGTAACACAGTGCTCAAATTACAGTGCAGTCCAAAGTAAATTTTAACCGATTTTAACAATTCAAACACTGTATTTTCAATTTATCAAAACTCGAAATTTGACAGTTGGGGAATGCGCCAGTAATACCTGCATGAATTGTGTCAATTCATGCAGGTATTACTGAGAACACTGATTTTTGCACAGTACCAAAATGTAAATAAACTAGAGTAAACTGTAAAAATCTCAAAGTGTAGGTAACGTCACAAACTGTCGAAAGAAAAGTAAAACTACCGTGTGCCACACTGTAAAATTGAATCAATCACCCTGTACTCAATACGGTGTACACTGTAACTCTTGCAGCTGCGTACAGTATGAAAATCAGAGATCTTGTGTTAATTTCACAATAGAGCAATTTTACTGAGAACAATGGCATATTGACAGTACCGAACTGTAAACAAGCCAGTTTAACTGTGAAAATCACAGTTTGTACAGGAAAATTCATCATTTTTGGAGTAAAAAATTTTCATTACCGTGATCTACTGTAAAATGAAATGTGGTTCCCGGTTTTTTAACCTATTTATTCTGTTATATTGTCTGTTTCTTTTTCTCCGTGTTGATACTCGTTTGCTTTTCGTTTCGTATCGCTCGTCGTACTCTCATTCATTTTTCTACGATCGAGCCATTTCTCTCTTCGATATTACGAGCAAAAGTGAGACTTTGTTATTCTGACAGTTGAATGTAATGAAATTTTTTTTTTTTTTTTTTTTTACCTATTCCTGTAACCTGGGGTCATAAATGAGCCCAATTTTGAAAAATTCATAGCTCCGGTAAAATTAAACGAAAAACAATTTTGCTTCGAGTCAAAAAATTGGTAAAAAATTCGGTAAAACGATAAAAAATGAGAGAACGAAGGGAGATTCAAAGTCGCAGTGAAAAAAACCTTCGAAAACTTGGTCAGACGACGAACGTTTTTGTTTCAAATTCACGGTTGCATTTTTTTTTTCGAAGGAATTTAAAAAAACTGTATAATACTAATTTCTTGGTGAGAATTTTCTTGCGCGATGTTGATTTTTCGTCGATTTTACTATTTTCCTGTTTTTAGAGACTTTTGTAAACAATTAACCGATTTTTGTTTTGGTAAACATCCTTCGAGTCGTACGCTCGAGCGAACGGACCGCGAGCTGTTTCGAGAAAGTCCGTCACGATCGAATGAAATAATAAAAAACATGAGAAAAATGCAAAATGCGATTAATAAGAAAAATCCCAATTGTTCACCGTAAATAATCCGGGATTTTTTTTTTTTTCACTCGGTAACGTTCCATAGACGAGAGATAATCAACGCTGCATAAGTCATAAAAATACTCTGTCCTTTTCTTATACAGCAGGATTTATTTTCAAGAGCACTCGAAATGGTTCGTAAAGAAAATTCCATTTTGGGTTGATCGTAAAATGAATCACGAACCAATTGAATGTGCGTGTACGAAGCATAAGCATTCGAAGGACATTGTCCTCGTGTATGGATAACCAAACTTCCACTTACTTTCCCCCTCTCCTGATATTTAGCTTTTGGCGTGAAAAAAAAAAAACGTCGTACGCTGGGATAATAAGAAATACGAAAAAATGACTGGCATCGGGATCGAAACCCGCTTGAGGCAGTTTCGATTATTTCAAGGGGAAGAAATGGTTATTCGATTGGGGAGATTGTCGAACAACGTTTATTTCATTGAACGAGACTGTCAGAGACGTGGGAGAGGGCGAAAAAATATAAAAATTGTCTTACCGCACTGTAATTGATTAATTCGATTACTTGTCCAAGCCAGACGTCAGCTTCGATCTGCCACAGCTGATTCCTCGAGTAACACTGAATATATATCTATATGTATGTTCAGAATTGTCGGGAAAGACTGACAACTGGGCAAATTGTAAAATATGTTGATTCTCGAAAAGTAAATAGGTAGTGGCTCATTTTTGAATGAATCTATGACCGAATGCTGATGGATTAAAAAGGTAAATGCAGCGCGTATTGCTCGCGACGAAGCTCGAACGTGTATACTGTTGGCCACAGTGTAGCTATACTTTCCGCGTCACGCATCCGTGCACAGCAAGAAAAAAAGCGAATGGCGCGACGCGAGGGGAAATTAGTTATTGTTCGTAAGACGTTTTTTCCCACACGCGATTGGACGGCGATCTCAATGACAATGTCCTTAGGATATTTATTATAACGCTTTATTGTAGCAGCAAAAAACAACTGTAACGCGATGAGCGTGCGAAGAAGAACGGGTGTCGAGATACCGAACCGTCGAGCCAACCATCTTGGCTTGCATTCCGCGACTGTATCCTTCTCTCTCTCTCGCTCTCTCCCACTCGCTCCTTCTCCTTCCATCGCGCTCTCTGTCCGTCTTTCTCATTCGTGGATACCTCTCCCTCTGGTTGTTCAGACATGAATCAACGAGCGGACGGTACAAATATGTTTTCATTCGCTTATTCAAACGAGAATATTTATACGATCGAGCATCTCGAAATTATTACCGAACCCCTTGAAATATTCCATTTTATTCGTATCTGAATAAAAGGTACACAGCGCCATTTTGCATAATCGCTAAATAACGAGACCTCGAAATTTTAATTGATTCACTGCCGTCCGGACTATCGATCTTATCATGAGTTATGAGGATTTATTAAGGGCATGCACCCACGTCCATTCGAATCAACATAAACTTCTTCAAGCATTGCGTGTACTTTTCGCTGTAAAAAAAAAAAAATAATTGACGTCTCACATGCTTGTCACCTCGATGAACGAACGCCTTGATCCATAGCAAACGTTTTTTTTCCTCCAATCTATAAACCCCGAAATCTTAACCCTACAACGGTAACCTGGGGTGAAAAACTACCCCAGGCGACTTTAAATCCCGTGCCATTCCGTTTTCCCATTTTTTATCGTTTTACCGCATTTTTGACTAATTTTTAGACTCGAACCAAAATTGCCCGGGCTCCCATGATCCTGCATTAAAAACCGAAAGGAATGAGCCCAAGTTGAATCCTTTTCGTTGAAATTTACCGGAGATATGAATTTTTCAAAATCGGAATAGTCGAAAAAAAGAAACTAAAGTTAACGTTCCAGGGTTAAAATTTCATTTTTGGTCGCTCATCGTTGACGCAATGAAATTATGAAGATTCCATGAATCCAAGGGGTCAATTTGACCCGTACTCAGAAAAAAATTTCATTAGCCGTCCACTGGAAAATTGCTTCAGGCCAAAATGACTCAGTTTTCGGTTTGATTGGGGAAACGTGGAATATTCAAGACTCGCTATCGAGAGGAAAAATGGGATAAGCGTTTTTTTTATTACTTTTTTTTTATTCTTTATATTTAACAAATTCTAACGATATTGTCCGTGACGCAAACTTGCGTTATCTTGGCAAGTTTCTTTTCGAATTTCGAAACAGCTTTTTCCAAAGTAATCGAATTATCACGATGATTAACGTAACGAGTGCAGACTTTTTTTCGTAATTTTTTCAAACTCATTTGCTCGTTAGAACCGATGACTTCCAGAATTGTTACTTTCCAATCGAACTTGTTGGCTTCTTGATCATCTTGGCACGCCGTTGTAACACTCGCATCTTCGACTATTTCTTGGGCAGATTTTTTTTTCTTCTTTTTTGCCGGCTCCTCAACAGGCGTTGGCTCGCTTTCCGTCAAAACCCGTTTTTTCGATTTTTTCTTCTTTTCGACAACGACTTCTGCCGTTTCTCCACCATTTTCAGTCGGTAGTCCCCTCTCTCTCGATATGTTTTCATTATTCTCATTTTCCGCCACGGTATTCTCCTGATTCTCGACCAAACTCAAGCCGTTTGTTTCTTCCTTCGTCTCTTTCTGGACGGTGCCTGAATCCCATAGAAACATGATTAGGACCAATACGGACTTGACGTTGCGAGTACATACCGGGTCTTTTTGACCCTATCAATTTTCAGTCACCCATTTTTTTGCATAGTTTTCGTTCTCGTCAGAAAATATATTGAGGGACGATTTGAAAAAAGCCTTGGGTCAGATTGACCCAGTGTGCACTTGGAGGGTAAAAAAACATGTTGACGTCATCAATGATTGACTTTTTAAACGATTTTTTTTTTTTTATTCCATTTTATTTTACGTTGTATTTTTTATTATTGTTTTTATTTATTCGATTTGATTTTTTATTGAATTTTGCAAAAATAACAAGCAAAGAGCGAATTCTGCAAAATTATGCAGGAAATTAAATTGTTTACCAGTCAACCATCGATCGGGAACGTTTCCTACTGCGTTTGAAATATCACGAGAAATTCGTGGGTCAATTGTTTTTTTTTTTTGTAAATTCTAATGAAACGAATTGTTCGGACTTTGATTTTTTGGGAATAAACGTTAATGAACTGAGACTAATTACCATTGGTGATGGGAACTTGAGGTTTATTCGCTTCGACAGCGCCTTTGAACGCCGTTTCCATTCGAGCCCAGACACTGTCAACCACAAGCATATTTACTCTATTTCCCATAACGCTGCGAATGAAGTTCAAAAACTTGGCTTTTTTCCTTGGTATATTTTCGTGTCTAGATAAAATGTCCAAGATATTTTCTTCGGCTTTGCTCAAATTTTGAGCCGTTTCTATGACATTTTTTACAACGTTTATCCATTCTTGTTGTTTCCTTTCACCCTTGTTCTGGCCGGGCTTAGCGACGTAGTCTTGCCCGCCGTATCTTTCAGACTCTGTTATGCACTTTGTATGAGCTACGTATTCTTGTCCGCTGAAAAAAATGAAAAAAACAATTCGAATTGTTGGATATCGGCTCCGGGACAATCGTCGTGATTGAAAAATGGCCCACGATTTTTACGAGTTGGTGCAAACGACGTGAAAACAATTGTAAAAGAAAATTAGCGAAATTATTGTCATTACAAAATGACGAAATCACGATTTATGGGAAATAACTTACTAGAAATCCTTGTGACAATCGACGCAGGTCAGATTCTCCGAACTTCTACATTGGAATTGATAGTGCTTCGCTACCTTGGGCTTCTGCAAAGAATCTCCACAATTGTTGCATGTGAAAACAACCATTTTAAAGCTCGAAATATTATTCGAGGTCCTCGTCGCTTTTGCTGTTACGATTAGTATCTTTAATGCGTAATATTGATGGAAATTGTTGGTCGGGTTTTAGGTTAACCACCCTGTAGAGGTTATACTTTTCGCACTTTTATTTTTACGATTCGATCGAATTTTGTGGAACAGCAAACATTGACTGTTTATCCAGGGTACGATATTGGAGTGAAATTCACCGAAAACAGAAAATAACGATAAATAATTCGAATCGTTGTTTATTTGGTAAAGTACACGTGTTTGATGCGTTAGAGCACGGCACAGAACGCCAGTTTTTAGTGAGGACGAACGCTCCCTAGCGACAAAGCTCGAAAGCTTTGGCAGCACCGTCCAACAGGCGAATAAATTCCATTCCCGTATGTCAACTTCTTCGCTCGGAATTATTTACTTTTCCTCTCTCTCTCTCTCGCTGCTTCGTAATAATGCGGAACGAAGGAGTTGAGATAACAGGATCGTTATGGTGCCATCGCGTTGACGAGTTAGGACGTTGATTGCCATATAACGAACCTAACCTCGAAAGTGTCAAACGTTACGTACGAATACTACATAACCTCAAAACTACACCGTTTTTTACACTTTCCCGACATTTCCCTACGCACGTAATACATGCATTGACAGAGGCGAATGTAGTTGTACGTTATACGTGTTTCTCTTATGTTTGCCTATACGAAACGCAAAAAGATTAACATGGCCGTCCAGATCTCATTACAAGAGGTTCGATAAATAAGATACCGCGTAGACCGATGTGACGTTTGTACGATAAATAGTTACAAATACGTTTAAATATTTAGACCAAATTTACTGATTCATTTGATTCGCGTTCTTGTATGAACGCTGCGTTATTTGGGTAAGTACATGCGGAGAGCGATCACGTGAATAGATAGCTCCAACTTTCCTCGTCGAAAACTTGAAAAAAATCGTTTTTTTTTCTCTATAATTCAATTATCTTCAAAGAATGACAACCTGGTCTTCTGGTTTTCCTCTCGTGTGATTTTTCCAAATAATACGAAATTGCTTTCGGAACAAAAAATCATACCGAGCCATTTTGGCCAACAGAAATTTCTCAATTTATACAAAACAATCTCGCAAATTACGCGCGTTGCTCGAGCCCAAACAAACGCGATTCAGGCACGTCATGTTCCTTTCAAACATTCTAAATGTCTCTGCGATACATTTTCTCAATCCATCAAATAATTCTCTGCAGCATCCGATATGAACGAACTACTGCAACAATCGACTATTGACTTCAAGCACAAGTCGCCGCGTGAAGTAGCCAAAAGATTGCAACGTATGAAAAGCGAGGGGAAAATAGCGAGCGATTGTGGCGATCATAAGAAAGCTTTTATTTATCTAAAGAGATGGCTCAACACGATAACCTGGATCAAATCCACCAAGGAGTTCAAAACCAACGCGGCGTCGTTCAACCAATTTTTTTCCACCGAAAACGTAAAGAAAAAAATGAAAAATTGACAATTCCGAACAATTTATTCGCACGACATCGATTATCGGAGAATCGACGAGCAAGTCAATGGCGATTGATGATAAAAAACACTTTTTTTCAGGAAAATGAAGTCAGAGCTCTTTTTGCGGAGGTTGAAAAGAAAGTAATTTCTTCCTTCGCTCCGCCCAAAATCGAGCCGGAGATCGAAGATGTCTCCATGATGGAAACTCCCGGCAAAAAAACAATCACCGACAATATTTTGAACCTCCCGGAAACGCCGACGGATGAGCCTCTGGCCAAAGAGTCGGACGACTTCACTTCTTGCCTTCAATTGTTTCAGCTCTTGAAAACAGACGCAAAATCGTTAATTATCGACGTCCGACCTCAGGAACTTTACAACGAATCTAGGATTAAAACTAACCGGTGTATAAATTTACCGGCAGATGTCATCAAACCAGGGTACGTGATGTTTCTTTTGCATGCAATCATTCTTTCCACGAGCTTCAATTTTAAAGGATAAAAAAATGCTCGAACGATAAATTCAAAATATGAAATGAAAGTTTGGATTTTTCTTCGCTGTACAGCTATAAATTGCTTTTGGAATCTAATTAAACCTCCAGCCTTCTAACTAGTGCTTCTAAAAAGTACGGCTCTCAATCGTGTATTGCGAAAAATAAACACAAAACGTACTCCCCACTTTTCGACGAGATTCGCTTCAAGTGGTAGTGTCGGTTTTTAAATTTTCGAATTTAATCAAATTTGATACAGTAGTAGATCATGGTGAGGAAAAAATTCAGTCAAATTTTCAAGAAGCTACAGAGAACTAGAAAAAAGATATTCGCATTGGTAATTTTATGAGTTTAACATCGATTTTTTACAGTTTTTTGTATTTTACAATGAAAACTGTGATTTCTCCTGAGAATGAATAAGAATTCATTGTGAATGAAAACTGAGATTTCTCACAAGACTCAATATTAAATGTATGAAATTACCAATGCAAATATCTTTTTTCTCATTAGAATTACCGTTCAGAATTTAATAAAATTTGGTGCAGTATTAGATCATGATAAGGAAAAAATTCAGTCAAATTTTCAGGAAGCTACAGAAAACTAGAAAATAGTTATTCGCATTGGCAATTTCATGAGTTTAACATCGATTTTTTACAGTTTTTTGTATTTTACAATGAAAACTGTGATTTCTCCTGAGAATAAATAAGAATTCATTGTAAAATACAATGAAAACTGAGATTTCTCACAAAACTCAATATTAAATGTATGAAATTACCAATGCAAATATCTTTTTTCTCATTAGAATTACCGTTCAGAATTAAATAAAATTTGGTACAGTATTATATCATGATAAGGAAAAAATTGAGTCAAATTTTCAAGAAGCTACAGAGAACTAGAAAATAGTTATTCGCATTGGAAATCGAACGAATTCAACATCGATTTCATACATTCGATTGTATTTTACAATAAAAACTGTGATTTCTCCTAAGAATGAATAAGAATTCATTGTAAAATACAATGAAAACTGAGATTTCTCACAAGACTCAATATTAAATGTATGAAATTACCAATGCAAATATCTTTTTTCTCATTAGAATTACCGTTCAGAATTTAATAAAATTTGGTGCAGTATTAGATCATGATAAGGAAAAAATTCAGTCAAATTTTCAAGAAGCTACAGAGAACTAGAAAATAGTTATTCGCATTGGAAATTGAACGAATTTAACATCGATTTCATACATTGGATTGTATTTTACAATAAAAACTGTGATTTCTCCTAAGAATTGATAAGAATTCATTGCCAAATACAATGAGGACTGAGATTTCTCACAAGACTCAATATTAAATGTATGAAATTACCAATGCAAATATCTTTTTTCTCATTAGAATTACCGTTCAGAATTTAATAAACTTTGGTGCAGTATTAGATCATGATAAGGAAAAAATTCAGTCAAATTTTTAAGAAGCTACAGAGAACTAGAAAAAAGAAATTTGCATTGGCAATTTCATGAATTTAACATCCATTTCATTGTATTTTACACTGAAAACTAGAATTTTTAATAAGACTCAACGTTGACTGTATAAAATTACCAATGAAAATATTTTTTTTCTGGTTCTTTGTAGCGTCTTGAAATTTTGACTGGATCCTTTTGGATAATCTACTTCTATAAAAAATTTGATTAATCACTGAAGACTAATTTTGAAATCGACAGTACTATTTTAAAAAGATACGCATGAAAAATAACTTTAAAGTGAATAAATGAAAAAAAAAACATTTTTGACAAAACAGGAAATTAGCTCATAGTTTCGAAAAATATTTCGCCAAAGATGCAAAGTCAAGAGAGCTGTTTGAACAGCGAGGCGACAAACGTACAGACATAATTGTACTGCTCGACTGGAGCACAACTTCGACGACCCTTTTTCCTGGCAACAAGATGTGCGTGCTCAAGGACATTCTGAAACTTTGGGACCCAGGCACGAGAGCTCCTAAAATAACTATTCTCGACGGTGGTTATTCGGACTGGCTGAATCGGTATCCGACGTTAGTGACGAATCCAGAAGTTAAAATCCCGGACGTAGAAACGAACGCTATGGATGAAATCCTCGAAGAAGTCGAATATCCTGATTGGCTTAATTCGGACGACAGTTCGAGTCCATTCAACAAATTGCAAATACGATCATCGGAGAAAAACGAGTCAAAAGAGAAGCGAATTTATGATAATCGGCGACTGGACGATTTGATTAAATCGACGACAACGAAAGAGGAAATATCGTCGAGAAGAAACAACAAAACACCGAGTAATCGTAACGCCCAAAGTCCAGATTTCGTTACGTCCCGTAATTCGAATCTGACCAAATACAACGATTCCCCAGAGGAAATAAAAAACCCTTACAAGTTGGTCAACATGAAAGTATCAGAACTTTCGAATTCCAGTCGCGTCGAGATCGAAAATCATTCCGCGGAAGACATGATCGTCGACGAGGACGAAATCATTTTCGAAACTGACAAATTCCCCGGCGACTCGAACCCTCCGTATTCAACAGCAAAGCCCAAAATCGACAGGAGCTCCAAACCTTCGAGTTTCGTAAAAACTACTTCTCAAGCGAGCAAACAACTCATCACACTAAAATATCAGCTCAACGAATTGCTTAAAAATTTGGAATACAATGAAAACAATATTCTGTGGATCGAGACCGAAGTTTATCAACAAGACGAGAACGACAACAGAATTGCTGACGAAAAATCTCGCCGCCATTCGGAAACGCTTTTGAAAAACCTCAACATAGCTGTTTCCAATTTGGTGAGTAAATCAACAGCATGTAGTCCTCGTGTAGTCGTATTGTCTGCAAAAAATAATTTAGCATCGACGACTATCGTCGTAATTTTCAAAAATTCATTTTCCCTCGAAAATTTCACGAAAAATGTCGAATTTTCCGCAATTTTCAATGAAATATAAATTTAAAATTACTGTGTCTTTGCTGAAAGCCCTAAAAGTCATCCATCGGACGCGCGAGTGCGAGAGAGATAACCAAAAAACGTAGATACACGTTGTTCACAGAGAGCCTTGACATTCTGAGAAAAATAAAAGCGACATGTTCGTCTCTGGTGAATTGGGAACAACGTGTGATTTATATTTTTCTCGAAATATCAAACCCCGTCTAGCTAAAACGTCCAGCAACATTTTCCCGAAGCGTACAACCGGAGCAGGCAACTCTGCCATAGTAACTTTTCATATTTTCTCTGCGTGCATTGATTTTTATTGAGACATAGACTGGAAATAAAATTTCGTTAAAAATCGTCGATATTTTGTTGAACACGGTGAAGTAAATATTTTTTTATAATTTCAAAATTTTCGTTATTTTGCCAGAATATTTGGTTTATAATGAAATTGTCAGCAAAATTTACGATTGGAACGACCAAAATTTGCTTCCGAAGAGACTTTATAGAATATTTCTTGCTGCGATGACACAATTTTTGGGATTATTCAAAAGGAAACGTTTAGTTCAACGTATCGAACAAAATATCGATCTTTTCCAACCAAATTTTGTTTTCAGTATTGAGACATAGACTGAAAATGAAATTTTGTTCAAAATGCTCGATATTTTGTTGAACACGGTGAAGTAAATATTTTTTTATAATTTCAAGATGTTTGTTATTTTCGCAGTAAGTTTCTAATAGAATTACCATGACTCTGAAGTTTGCAACGTTGGGATTAATCGAAAAATATTTTGTACATTTATTATTTTTTGAATTTTAAAAATCATGGCAATTTTTCGTGTCGATTGAGTTTTTGGGTCGCAAGAGAGAATCGTTTTATTGTTCAGACCAAATATTGAATAATAATTATGACCTCTACCGAATAAAAAACATAATTTCGTTGCATTCCAACGATGCAAACTTCAACTTCGTGAATTACCAGCAAAATTTACGATTGGAACGACCAAAATTTGCTTCCAAAGAGACTTTATAGAATATTTCTTGCTGCGATGACACAATTTTTGGGATTATTCAAAAGGAAACGTTTAGTTTAACGTATCGAACAAAATATCCATCTTTTCCAACAAAATTTTCGTTTCAGTGTAAAAAGTAATGACTGTTGAATGAAAAGTAATAAATTGATGTTTGAATTCCGAGCAGAGAAAGGAGAAGGATCAAGTGAAAGATGCGCTGGCAAAGTTGCCGGAATCTATAGCGCTGGAGCCGAGTGACGAGCGTAAAAAATGTCAGCTCGATTTGAGTATCGGGAGTTTCGAGCAACGTCTCAAGGCCATATCGTTAAAACGGCAAAAACTGAAAGAGTAAGAACCGAAATGAAAGAAAAAATCCTAACCCGATCGACAAGACGTTAACTTGATTTTAAAATTGCAGGAAAATTTTGAACAAGGAGAAGGAAAAGATGAATGCGTTGAAAATGAACGAAAATGGCATAACGAAGGAGCCATTGAAATCCGATGGTTCCTCGGCCAATACAGGGCTCAAACGATCGCATTCCAGTCCAAACCTCGCGCAGGTAAAGAAGTTAAAAATAGAAAACAAAGTAAATATCGCTTCATCTTTCATTATTTATAAACAAACATTTCATTCTCATCCTCGCGGAGAGATTTTCATAGTTTTTTCTCAGTTAGAACGCAAAAAGAAAAAAAAAAACAAACAAATAGCAGCACGAGATCGTTTCGTTGTTTGGCGACACGTTCTTCGGTAAATATTCAATTTGAGTCACTCGAATCAATCGTTTTGCCGAGTCATTGCTCTATAATTAATTCCAACTCGCTCGGAACGTCTATCGCAGTTTCTCGCCTTTCGAGCGATAATTCAAAAACAGTGCTCGGGAGGATTCCGTTGCGAAATGAAATAGAAATTCCGCACGCCTGCGGCGTAAAATAAACAATGCGAACGATCAGGAAAAATGGAAAATAATAATCAGCTACTTTCCATTTTTGAGGATTTTCCTCAAATAACTTGCTTGCTTAATAAATCATTGTTGTTTTTTTATTCTCTTTCGAACGGAGCTTTGAAATATTTGACAGTCAGTCTAATAAAAAATCTAAATACCGAGTTATGTTTATTCTTGGTGAGTAAGAGACGGAGAAGATAAAGAGATATGAATTTGCAAACATACAGAGAAAACAAAAACAAAGTATCAAACAGTCTGTATTGCATTAACCCAAAAAAATGACGAAATATTAAATTATGTCCTTTTCGCGATGAAAAAATCAGCAACTGCTCGAATTTCCTTGAATTCTTATCACGCTCGAGATATTCCAATTGGTATATTATTCAATCAAGAACGCGTGCACGTTTTATCGTACGAGTAATAATAAATGTTATTAACGTTCAGGATTATTTATACTCGTGGAGGTAAAGAAAAGTCTCGATTTAAAGTCATGATCGCGTTACGCTTAACATTTTTATCCGGAGCACGCGATTCCATTTTGTTTTTTCTGCTGATCGTTGCGAGAGGCGTAGAAAAACATTACGAAGGGAAATTCGATTCTCATGCTTTTTTTTTTGCAACCAATTCATTTTCGTCGAGTTTCCTTTTTCCAATTTCTTCACCAAGTAAATATTTATTTCAACTTAATGTTAATCATATTTTGGCTCAGCCTGTATCTTTATTTGACTTTCGACGAAAAACTAGATTGCTGCCAATTATTTGATGAGAAAATGTGTCGCGTGCAAAATCGCTTTCTCAAAACGTGCAACAAAGCGGAATTCTTTTTTTTTTTTTTTCTTTCTTTTTTCTTTCAATACGTACTACCAAGTGGCATGTGTTTCTACAAATATTGAAGAGATTTTCGAAATAAAGTATCACGTTTGATAAAGAACACTGATTACAATGATATTTGTCTTTATCAACGTAGTTCGTAAAACGACTAAATAAATACGAAATACTTGAAGAACGCTGACGCCCGGAGAATACGGGGAAATTAATTTACGAGCAACGCCGTCGCTTTTATTTCATTGCCTCAAATTTAGTTCCGCGTGCAACTTTTGTTTCTCTCAACATTTATTACTTCCAACTCGAACTTATGTCTTCAGATCATTGCCAATAGGAACAATAATCATTGAGACAGAAAAAAATTTTTAAAGCCATCGAATTTCATCCAATTCCAAAGATATGAACGCTGAAAACAAAATTTTGTTGGAAAAGATCGATATTTTGTTCGATACGTTCGACTGAACGTTTTTTTTTTTAATAATCCCAAAAATTGTGTCGTCGCAGCAAGAAATATTCTATAAAGTCTCTTCGGAAGCAAATTTTAGTCGTTCCAATCGTAAATTTTGCTGACGATTTCATTAGAAAC
The DNA here is from genome assembly GCA_037952995.1 of Hyposoter didymator. Taxonomy (NCBI): domain Eukaryota; kingdom Metazoa; phylum Arthropoda; class Insecta; order Hymenoptera; family Ichneumonidae; genus Hyposoter; species Hyposoter didymator. Next base: position 3,024,015 of record JBAJMU010000002.1, on the reverse strand, counting down.
CAAATATTCTGGCAAAATAAGGAAAATTTTGAAATTATCGAAAAATATTTAGTTGGCCGTGTTCAACAAAATATCGATCACCATTTTTAACAAAATTTTATTTCCAGTGAAGAAACTTGGAAAATTGAAGCTTTCCTGCTGTTTTCTTCTCCTGAAAAAAAAAAAAAATCCAATGAAATTCGAAAAAGAGCTCGCGACATCGAATTCCATTGATTTGCGAATCTTGAAATGGAATTTTTCACTCACATTGTGTCAGAGAATATTTTGGATATAGAGAAACTCGTAGCGACCGAAATGTTCACACGCACATCTGCGTTTACTCGTTTATTCGATAATTAATTATTTACTCAAAAGGTTTTATCAGATTTTCTGCAAAAATGAATTTCGCGGCGACGAGTGTCTCCGTTATTTTGAAAAATTCATTCTACTTGGATTTTTCAAGCTCTGAATATTGAGGGAACGAATTTTACCACAAAATGTAAATGTAACTGTTCATTTTTGTTCGTATGACTGGAATCAGCTGGACAATGGAAAAATACCACTTGTCGACAGATCATCAAAGCCTCGCTTGCCTGTGGCACTAATTCCAAGCAGACCAACAATCAGTGCTAATTCAAAACTCACATGGAAGGATCGTGAACAACGTATGGAACCGATATTCCGTGATACAGTGAGTATCGCATACATTTTCAACAACTTGCTGCAAAGCTCAATGATAATTATTCGAGTTGGAAGAAACGAGTTGTTTTGATCGAGGATACTGCCAAAACGGCTAGAGATAGACAAAAAGTTGAAAGGACCAATCTTGTAGAGCTTGAAATTTCCTACAAAAAACTTCCCATAGACGTCTCTCCATCTCTCATCGTTTGCTGCTCAGACCCCATCGAATAAATCTCAAAATCATCGCTTTCGTTTTCGCTTTGTTCCCTGCCATTCCGGCAGCATACGCGATCAAAAAATCATCTTCCTAGTCTCGAAATTACAGTTCATCAGTCAAGAACCCGACCACGAGTATTATTAGAGTTTTTTCCTCGGAATTTGGCCTTGAACTTTCATTTACTTTCCAAAGCATAAATCCTGGCACGCCTGCAATATCGTTATTGATTGCAAACCTGTCAAAAATAAACATTCGTCAAATTTTATCAAAACCCATTTTTTTTTCATCATCCGCCGAAAAAAATTATTTTTTTCTTTCCAAAGATTTATAAAAATACTCGTGGCAATGAAATTCATTGAAATTTGATACTTGACAAGAAAAAAAGCGCCTTGCGATGTGTCTATTTCTGCAATGGATCCAGTCAAATTAGTCGACGTCTCGACCTTGGAATATAATTTATGATAATCGTCAAGTTCCAATCTCTGTGTTCTGTACACACAAATCTTCTCGGTGAGCCTCCTACGAGGAAGCTCCGTACATACCTGTTACGTAGGGAAACTTTAACGTCATTAGAAGGATTACAGTTCAGTCACGTTTTTGTTTATTCGAGTTGAACTGTTTTCTAGTTTTTTTTTTCCCCCAAAACGCACGTTCGTTTTATTTTTCGTTTTTCAAATATTTTCTCGAAATATCCGCCCGACAGATTTTTGAGAGTTTCAAATGCAATTGAAAAAAAAAATTGAAAAAGACAAACAATTTTTGCAGAAAATTCGAAAACTAATGAGCCTCGTCAACTTGTTTCTCTTTGGGTGGGGGTTAATATTACGAATAACCAAATTGTCGAACAGCTAATAATTCGGAATTTTGGTATTCATAAAATTAAATAAAAGAAAAGTAAGAAAGTCGAAATCAAATTTTTCAAATGACTAAAAATTCGAAATACAAAATAGCGAACGTCAAAAATGGCGAACGTCAAAACGGCGAGCGCCAAAATAACGAATTCTATTCTATTCTATTCTATTCCATTCTATTCTAGCGTTCGTTATTTTGGCGCTCGCCGTTTTGACGTTCGCCATTTTTGACGTTCGCTATTTTGTATTTCGAATTTTTAGTCATTTGAAAAATTTGATTTCGACTTTCTTACTTTTCTTTTATTTAATTTTATGAATACCAAAATTCCGAATTATTAGCTGTTCGACAATTTGGTTATTCGTAATATTAACCCCCACCCTTCTCTTTTTCTTATTAATGTTTTATTGTAAATGGTTACCTTGGTGTCCGCGATGCAACTTTCTTATTCTTTGTCGTTAAATTATTTGCTCGTTATACACGAGAACGAACCCACACAGCTGTGTGCACCTCGACTCGAATTATGCATGGCCTTAACAAATTCTAACTTTATCAAAGATCAGCAACTCCTGTACAGGCTGATTTCTGTAATCACGTGATGTTACATTCGACGTAAGATAAATTTTTTATCACGTGCCAGTTGTCTCGCAGCTCTCGTAGCGTTCGCTATTCTCGAATTTACCTTCGCACTAGACACACTAAATAATCAACAATGTATCTTATCTTTTTTTTCTGACGTCATTTTTTTTTCGTTTTTTTATTTGTTCAATATTTTCACTGCGATTTTTCGATTTTAATAAACAAACGGTAGAAACTTTTGTTTTTTTTTTTGAAAACGTAGAGCCTCGTGTGAATATGGTACAAATACAAATTCTCAGTGTCGTTCACCACAGTAATCCAGTGAGTAGTGAATAATTTTAACTTTCTCCCCATTTTTCGTTATTTTTATCAATTTTCCAATTTTTTTTGTTGCTTCTTTTCGTCTCCTTCGTTTCTCATTTCGTTAACAAACAATTATTTCACTTTGCGCTTTATTTTTCAATACTGGCGGATTCATTCTCGATTCTGTATTATTGATGACAATGTCGATAAGAAATGAGTGTTGAAAAGGATTCAACGCCAATCGGAATGTCGTCCGACCTTGTTTAATTATCAACATAATCAAAATAGATAACGCTATTAATTCCGACAAATTTCATAGAAATATTCGATTGACGAAAAAGTTTTCTCACTACAGAGAAATAAAAATTTATCAACGATTGCAATTTCTTGATTATAAAAACCGAAACTTGATTTTTTCACAATATTAAATTAATCCCTCGGAATAGAAAAATTCCGGAACGTCTCCAAATTACATTTCGTTTTCATTTTAATTTACTTCGATTTATCTTAAAGCCATATTCTCCGAAACATATTCAAACAATTTGGCTTCGTTGGGCACAAAGCTCTCTTATAAATATAGAAAAGAATGAAGCAAATTGTAAATTTAATTTACCGGCTTCTTGCTCACCTTTACCTTGGAAACTCGAAGCTCGTTCACCCACGAAACTTCGCAAGGCTTTCAAAATGAAATCAATTACAAGCGATGTGAAGTTTTTACAATTTTGTCTAATTTTCTAACATTATTCAATCAACCGATGATTTTTTTTACGCTCCCATCGCGTCGTCCCGTTGTCTATTTTCGATATTTCGAAAATGAAGAAAATTATTCAGACTTGCTGTAGAAAGTTTCGGCGCCGAGTGAAATAAACGAAAATATAAAAATCATCGCGACGTCTCGGTGCATGAAATTTGTTCGGAATAATACGAACCTCAGGGACAAATGGACGAAAATTTCCGAGTTTAAATTTGAATCGTGAAAAATTGAGTTTGAAAAATCCTTAGCATATTAAATAAATATTTGGAGCTGGTGAAATTTCCACAAGTCAGACCGAAAAAGAACACTGAAAAGAAAATTTTGTTGAAAAAGATGAATATTTTGTTGGATACGTTCGACTAAACGATTTTTTCAATAATCCCAAAAATTGTGTCAAAGCAGCAAGAAATTGTTTAGAAAATCTTTTCGGAAGCAAATTTTAGTCGTTCCACTCGTAAATTTCGCTGACAATTTCGTTAGAACCCAAATATACTGTCAAAATAAGAAAAAATTTGAAATTATTAAAAAAATATTTAGTTCACCGGATTCAACAAAATATTGGCGATTTTTAACAAAATTTTATTCTCAGTGAAGGAAATCGATGGGTAAACAGACCTTGGAATAGTTGAAGATATTTTTACTGCGTCAATAGATTTTTTTTCATTTCTCCGCATATTTGGAAAATTCCGAACAAGTGTTGGCATTGAAAAGTTATGATAAGAATATATATTTTCATCGTCCCATAAGTTGGGCGATGAAAAAAGGAGAAGATAAGATTATGACGATTTTGAGTATTGTGGTTAAGTTTCTAGTGCATGTATGGAGGTAGGCACATGTATGAGGAAAGCGGCGGTATAGGCACATTACGGTCTTCCAAATCCAATTCGTCACGAAAGTCTCCGGCTTGATACACCTCAATGCAAACGCATGTGTATATCCAAGAGACCGCGAATGTCTAAACAGTGCGCAGCTAAAAAACATTCCAAACTGACACTCTCGTTTGTCAATAACCTGGCGATTCAACATTGAGGAAAATAAATATTAAAATAACAAGAAATATTAAACCATTTATCACGCTCGATGTCTTCAACATTTTTGCATCTTTGTGACGTGATTTTACATTTTTTTCAATCAATTAAAACCAATAAATCGTCCGTCAATACGAAGTATGAAAAATTCGTCGTCGAGCTTCAGGGTGAACAGTATCAACGATCCCAATCGTCACTCTCTAAATATACGTTCTCGGTGACAGTGCTTTACGCTTCCTGCTGGATAATATTATAGCAAACGACATTATTTTCAACAAACCAACAAAAAAGTGTCTCCTTTATTCATGTAGTCGAACGATAGGTCCAATAATAACCAAACGATGGTTTATCTGCGTAGAAAATTGACCCCATACTACATAGTGACATATTTCAAAAAGGTAAACATTTTACAAATTAGTTTCAAACTCATTTTCCATTTTTTTCTTCAACTTTCACTTTTTTTTCGTGAGTTTTTTTTTCGCTAAGAAAACATGCTCCAGAGATTTGAATGACGAAATTTTGAACTTTTTCTCATCGATCCACGAAAATGCATGAAAATTGTTGTTCTTTTCGAAATTGCAACCCCAGTTTTTGCATTAATTCGCGTTTTATATTTATTTGCTTTTTTTTTTACATTTCTGGTGAATTTTCCAAGTTGGACGATGAAGAAAAATTTGAATCTTTTATATACACCAGTAAAAAAATTAATCCCAATGCTAAAACATCGAAATCCTATGCTGAGAATGAAAATGGAAAAATTACAGTTACAGAATAAAGTCCGGAGATTTAATGTCAAGATTTACTCTGCGAAACGTGAATTTCTATCGAAATAGAACAAAGTTTTCAATACACACGAAAATGTTTGTTTTATTTTGATGAAAATTTTTTTTCTACCCGGTAAACATTGCCCAAAACTCTCGCTCTTCGATTTTCATTCTTCTCGTGTCAGGATCAACGTTTTCGAGTCGTTTCCATGAACAAACAACAGTGTCTTTGCTCGTTAATCAAATAATCGAATTTTTACCATTTTTTTTACAGCGTCCAGGAATAACGGGATTGAAAAATTCAGGAAATTCCTGTTACATGAACAGTATATGTCGAAATTGCAACCCCAGTTTTTGCATAAATTCGCGTTTTATATTTATTTGCTTATTTTTTACATTTCTGGTAAATTTTCCAAGTTGAACGATGAAGAAAAATTTGAATCTTTTATATACACCAGTAAAAAAATTAATCCCAATGTTAAAACATCGAATTCCTATGCTGAGAATGAAAATGGAAAAATTACAGTTACAGAATAAAGTCCGGAGGTGACTTTGATTTAATGTCAAGATTTACTCTGCGGAACGTGAATTTCTATCGAAATAGAACAAAGTTTTCAATACACACGAAAATGTTTGTTTCATTTTGATGAAAAATTCTTTTCTACCCGGTAAACATTGCCCAAAACTCTCGCTCTTCGATTTTCATTCTTCTCGTGTCAGAATCAACGTTTTCGAGTCGTTTCCATGAACAAACAACAGTGTCTTTGCTCGTTAATCAAATAATCGAATTTTTACCATTTTTTTTACAGCGTCCAGGAATAACGGGATTGAAAAATTTAGGAAATTCCTGTTACATGAACAGTATAATACAGTGTCTGAGCAACAATATACGTCTCGCAAAATATTTCAACGAAGACGCGTATCTGGATGATCTCAACAAGAGTTCCAGCGTCTGCAAACAGGGCCAAGTTGCTGACGAAGTAGCTCACGTTATTAAGGCACTATGGAGAGGACAATACAAGAGTATATCGCCACGTGACCTCAAGGTAATTCCATCCAACCATGAAAATAAAAAACACACAAATTCACCAAAACGTTCTGATTTTTACGAAAAAAAAAAAAAAAAAAAAAAAAAACTGACGATTCGCATCAGTTCTTTGTCATTTATGTGGCAATGACTTTTCCCGCAGCACGAGGTAATTTTTCAAGTTGAAAGATTTTTTTTTCGTCCTCTAAATCGAAGAAATCGATTTTTTTGAAACTAAAAATTAGAAAAACCCTCGAAAATTTATATTTCGTGTTTATTTCATTCACGATATTTCGCTTTTTCGTTTCTCAGGTTGTAATTGGACAGTACAGGTTACAGTTCGACTGTAACGATCAACAAGACTCCCACGAATTCCTTGTTTTCCTTCTCGATTGGTTACATAACGACTTGAAAAAAGTAAATATTCCGAGACATTTTTTCATGATATTTGTCGTTTTTTTCCCTCCAACGTTTATCATGATAATTATGGTTTTTTTTGTTTTTTTTTTTTTTTNTTTTTTTTTTTTAACTACAGGGCGTTGATTATTACTCGGGCAATCTGAGTATTGCGAGGAAACAATGGTTCAAATCTCTCAATAACGGTGAGTCCATTATTTCCGAGCTCTTTATGGGACAATTGAAATCGAGTATAATCTGCACCACCTGCAACAACAGCAGCATCACGTACGAGACTTTTAACAGTCTGACGTTATCGTTACCGAATACAAACCGATGCACGCTCGATGTAAGTTTTTCAGGTTTTTTTTTTGTTTGTTTTCAATCATTATCATAAACAACAACGTGCTTCTTCCGACTGTCAATTGAATAAACTTGGATCCAGCTGATAATTCGATTTCTTCAATCCGGATAATCTCAACTCGAGTAGAAAAAAAAAATTCACGACTTTGAACTTGATCAATTTTGAGGAAATTGTAAATTAAATTTGAATAATCGAGTCTTCAGCTTTATTTTTATTTTTTTGCAAAAAAAGGAAGCAAATTATTTCGCTTCGTGATTCGAAAATGTCGATTTAATGATCGAATTCGTAGAAATAAAGAAAAACGGATTGAGAAATATTTTGAGCTGACGTGATAAATGAATTTGGGATTCATTGGCTTTCAGGATTGCGTGAAAAAGTTTGTCACTGGGCAAAAAGTGTCCGGCTGGACGTGCGACAACTGCAAAATGCCTCGTGAAGCTACGAAAAAATTTGATTTCATTAAATTACCACCGACCGTCGTCATTCACCTCAATCGATTCGCCGACAACGAAGGATGGCTACAAAAGTCCAACACTTGCGTCGATTTTCCACTCTCTGATTTAAATCTCGAGACTTATCTCGTTGACGACGAGGACGATCCTAAGGATGACGAAATTCAATATGATTTTCATAGAATGTCTCTGTACGCTGTTTCGGTTCACTATGGCACCATGTCAGGAGGCCATTACACCGCGTATTGCAGAAACGTTGGCCAACACAAGTAAGAAAACGAAACACTCGATTCACTCGAATAAAGTCTCGACGACGTAGAAAATTTGACTAGAATATTCGTTTTCCTTATTTTTCGGGGAACAAAAAACGAAACAAGTGGATGAAAAAGGAAATTTCGTGAAAATTTACCGACTGCGTGAACCAAGAAAATTTAAAAAAAACAACAACAGACTGAAAAACTACAATTTTTACATTTTTTTAAAAAAATTTCGATAATTCTGCTCCCTTGACCGCCCTGACTCAACATTTCGTATTTCAGATGGTACAAATACGACGACCAGCTCGTGAGCGAAGTATCAGCGAACGAGGTGAAGAATCAAGGGACCAGCGCTTATCTTTTATTTTATACGACGATGGGAAACGATTCGTATCCGTACATACAGCGAGGTCCACTGATGAAGCTGGGACGTCTATGAAGACGTGGACTATGCGATAGCAAGTAATTGCTATCGTGTCGCGATTGCTTTTTTAAATAATATATTAACATTTGGATGTTTTTATTTATTTATTATTTTAGCGATTAATCGAATCGCGCGAGCTTGAAGAATTGATAATACACATGGACGTTTATTAATCGAATTCACGAAAGTCAACGTGTTCGAAATGTACAAAGTGATAATCGTAATGTGGAAAAATCGAGCGGACAGACATTCCAATCACACTGTAAATATGTAAATAATTAAGAAACTAAAAGTTAAAGCTGGCATGACCTGAAGATATGTACATACGCATGGTACGTGTATGTTTATATACAGGCTGTTTCACACCACGGACTTTCGAGCCAGTAATCATTCAGGCCGGAATTAAAAAGAAAAAACGTCGATTATGATTGAGGTTGATGAAAGCGGATATTGTGGGAGAACGGTTGGTGGCAGGACAAAAACGCATAGGACCATTTTTGTAGAGAATCACATTTCCTACGAATAAGTATTCCGCTGTTTTTTTCCTATGTGCGAAACTTTAGCCGGTAAATCGAATTGAAAAAGACTGGCGACGGTTTGAAAAGACGTCGGCTTTCGAGCTGCTTTCGGGACTGAACTACTGGAGATAGAAAATCACTGTCAAGACATTTTTTGTCGGAAATTTTGCGCTCTACAAAATTGGTCTTATGGATTTTTGCTCTATCTGCCACGGTTTTGGCAGCATGTGCCATAACAGTCGGTAGTTTCTCAAAATCTCGTTATTTACGACAACGAGAACAAGTCTCATGCTTACCAGCCAACTTTCGACTTTGACATCAGTTCCGAATTGATATTGACAAGGCTCAACATACGTGGTGCGATATATATTTCATCGTTACGCGCTTTGAAGCCTCACGCTTTGCCTTTTGTTAGAAACAATCAAACGGATAATATTATCGTCTTTGTTGTATCCTCGAAGTATATTTTTCAGCATTAACGTAGCGAACGAGAGTCAGCGATGAATATAGATAAAAACAAAACAAAACATTCTGATCCTCCTCGTAAAGTCTCGTCGATAGAAACTAAAATCCAATATATTTAAAACGTCGATTAATTATGTATCAATCAATCAGTTGGCCTTTGAGGAAATAATGCATTTACGTTGTTCTGATTTTTTGGTTTGCCTGCGGCGTGCGCATCTGTGATCGATAAGCTTTTTCTCGGCTTTATGGCCTGTCGTACTATAATCTCTACTTGAATAACTTGTTTTTCGAAAAAACCGAATGCAGCAACACATTTTTGCTAGAGGCCAAAATTAATCAGCAAAAAAATACAGACGTTGAAAACTTTTACAACAAAAAAAAACAAAAACAAAATGAAAATGTTTCTAATTTATTTTACCCTCGTACTGTGACCGTGTCTTGGGTCAATTTGACCCAACGGTCAATTCGTTCAGCTAAACCGAAATGCCATTTTTCGATAAAAATTTCTCCGGGTCCTGTAGACCCAGTCCGAAACGGTTGTTTCCGATAGAACGACAATTGTTTTTCTTTTCCAGTCGGAAAGTTCTCGATTTTTCTAAGAAAAAGCACCCAAAACTGTCGGGGTCCTAGAGACCCAGAATCGTGCAGATGGAGCTTAAAAAATGTGGCTATCGTATTTTTCGATCTATAAAGATAAACGACACTTGCACGAAAATAGACATTTCGTTGTATGAAAAAATGGCTTGAATGTCAAAAGGAGCGAAATTGGGATTTACAGAATTAAAAAAAAAATCGGTCTCGACAGTTTCGGGTTAACACGAAAATAGACATTTCGTTGTATGAAAAAATTGCTTGAATGTCAAAAGGAGCGAAATTGTGATTTACAGAATAAAAAAGAAAAAAATTGCTCTCGATATAGTTTCGGGGTTCGCAATTTTGGAATCGATGTTGTTGCCCCTTTTTTCCAAGGTCAGAATCGATCTGGCTTGCCATTGGTTAACAGTCCCACAAGAAGCATTTTTCCAATAAAATTGTCACTCATATTTTCTCAATATTGAGAAAATTGAACTCGCAATAATTCGAATCTAGCTGAATTATTATTCAACATTTTTTTTATGAGTCGTGGAAAAGCTCGACATCGAAAAAAAAATGACAATGACAACCTCTTGACAATATATTTTCGCTTATGATCTCCAGGACGTTGCACTTTTGTCTCCATGGTTTCCTGTGCTCTTGGAGTATTAAAATAAAAGGAAAAATCAAATGATATTTAATTTATCACAAATGAGATTGCCGTTGGTGGGCGATACGTTTTTGTTTGTTTTGTTTTTTTTTTTGTTTGTTCAGGAACTTCCGGAAATGGTGCTCTGACCGGAGGAACGAAAAAGGGAGAGGGGGTCGAGCTTTCTCGTGTTTCTATGGGTGACGCGAGAGTCGCGAGGGCAGTGCGCACAGTCGAGGCGAGAGACGATGACGTTTGAAAGTTCGGTATAAAAAATCGTTTCGTATTTTAATCAGCGCGACGTTAAAATTATCATTTTTGCCCTGTAAAGTTAATTTTTTCGTACGGATTATTTTACTCGGTTTTACATACGTGTCTATAATTCACTACGAAAAGTGTCAATGTCTCTAACGCGAGTCAGAATCAACGGACTTGGCAGAGAAGACGTTGCAATGCGAAGAAACGTGAATAACGTGAGTAACATTTAACGAGCGTCATATTTTATTTAAAAAACTCGGAAAATTGCCGTGTTTTTCACATTAAAATGGCAGCGATTATCGAGCTTGCATTTGTCATCATTAAACATTATTGCTATTATCATCGCGTCGATGAAAAGAAGATCGTCATGAGTATAAAGCAATTTTGTTTTGTCGCATGAACAAAATTTACCGAATTTCATGCCAAGTTCGCAGGTTAAATTTTGCATAAAAAGCAAAAAATATTAAAAAAAAAAAAAAAACAAGAGAATTCGGGGAACACGCATCAAGAGTGTAAACTCTCGAACTTTATCGATAAAATTGTCAACAAAAATTTCCATTCAAAAATCATTCCCGTAAAAGAAAAAAATCGAATTAGAAAAAAGTTTTATCGGAAAATTAAAATAATTGTCAAAATTTTTGTTCCAATTTTGTTTTCAACAAATTGTAACGAGGTATTTATCCCTGTGCCATGATTTTTCTATCGTTCGTATTCAAATGTGTATCAGTTTATTTTTAACTGGCATAAAAATTGCTACGAAACGTGACAAATTCGCGGTATTGTTCGCTCGCAAGATATACGTGCAAAATCGGGGGCGCACACACTCGAGGATGCTCGCGCGCCTACACTGTTTCGACTGCTTTCCATATTTTTCCCAGAATCTCGATCCTTTACGCAGAAAAAACTGTTGAACGATGCGGCTATACAATGATTTTACCACCGAAAATATAGCATTTTGAAACCGTCCTCAGTGTCTTTTGTGTTTTTTTCTAAATTCTTCAGTTAATTATAAATAAAAATAAACGTTGTAAATAAAATTGCAGAATTCCAAAACGGTTGGGGGCAACGAAACCGGTAAAACTTTGCAATCAACACGCGTACGTTTCTCGATGAAGGTTATTAATTTTGCATGTTGTGTTGACGCATTCAAGTTCGATATCGCATGTTCAATATTTCAAGGTCGTCCACGGTCTAATTCCATCACAACAGCGTTTTATATACAAATTCTTAGGGAATCGTGTCTTTTGACTCGACCCTCCTTTATTTTTCTGCTTTTTTCAATCAAACTCGTAAACTCTGAAAATTTCGCGACAGAATAAAATTCTTCTTCTTCCCAAACGATGGTTCGAGAGTTTCGGGAGTTCAAATCGAATTATGCGAAAACTTCAAAAACTCACGGTTCGAATAAATGCATAACATGTTCAATATTTCAAGGTCGACGCTCGAATTTCATCACAACAGCGTTTTGTACCTATTTATCGAGATTACGAGACAAAACTAGAGATTCGATATTCACGGAATTATAAAAGAGAGTATTCCAAATATTGAGCGATAAGTTTGAGAAAAAATGTGCAATTTCGCACTTTGTAACGTTTCCAAGAATCCGCGCGGTTCCGTTCGCTACGATCGGATTCGGCCAGCACAGCGCGATGGAGGGAATTAGGAGGGTGGGGTAGATGCGCGAGCGACGAGCTGCCGGCTGTAGGGCGAGGGGAAGGGATGTAGAAAAAAGAAAAGAAATGAACAAGAGCCGCAGTAGTAATACCGTCGTGACCAACGGGGTTACATGGTCGCGCGTCTCCTACTGAGAAAACGCGAATTGACGCGGAACGACGAGACGAAGAGGTAACAACAACAACAACAAACGTATTCATAGGAAAATTGTAACATTTTTACACGATCGTGTTTATCGTCGCAACGTGCTGAATTCCCTTCGCGAAATATTTCGAATAAACCTTGTTTCCCTTTCTCTCACTGTTTTCACGATAACACGATTTCTGTGGATAAACGTGCGAGTGCAAGTTTCGTGTTTACGTGAAATATTTTATATCGTAGGACACCGCGAAGCCACAAATTTGTATACATTCGTGGATCTTTATATTTTCGTGCATACAAATGTGAATATTTCGATCGGCGCGTAACGATCAGACGAAAACAATAAAAACAAGAAAAGTTGAAAAACGGATTCATAGGGAAATTTAAACACGTTTTACACGTCTCGATGGTGTTCGTATTGCGAATAAATCTCTTTACGGTTTTCCCATTTTCACTGTTTTCACCAAAACACACTGTTTCTGTGGATAAACGTGCGAGTGTGCAAGTGTTTACGTGGAATTGCCATCAGCAGTAGGACACCGCGAAGCCTATAAACGCGAAGTAAGCCACAAATTCTTCTACATTTGTGGATATTTATATTTTCGTGCATACAAATGCGAATATTTCGATGACGTGCTGATTTGGATGTTTGAATATACGTGGATCCATTAATTCATATATACACACGCGTCTATCGACATATACATATGCATAATATACTTAGATGTATGTAGCGGTGTGGGAGGACAGGCGCACACGAGTCGCACAGTGTGAAAACGGTAATGGCAGGCGGCGAACGTAAACCCTAATAAATGGCTCTCTCCAAGGTGCAAAATTTGGCTTCGATACTCAGCAACAATGCTCTCGCCGGTGGCCAGGTATTTTAATCCTCTTGATCAAACGTTCAATCAAACTTTTCACCGCTCTCGCCGCATCGTTCGTTCCTTTTTTCTCCTTTTTCGTTTTTCCTCCCCACTTTTTAACGTACTTGTCTCTCTCGCTCTTTGCCTCGACGTTCGCGTATATAGACAATGACCCAGACCAGAGACAAACTTGCAATTGCGACGTTTTCTCCAACATTTCGTACCTTTCGAAATGGAAAATAATTCGTTTGGTCAAATTGTACGACGAAAATTTTCTCGTTTAGCACTTTCAGCTCAAATTCTCTTTGACGCTTGGCACCATTTTTTCCAAAGATCCAACATTTTTATCGCAGTTTGGACCGTCGCCACGTTTTTTTTCTTCCTGCACTTTTTACCGTCCGACCGGTCGATTCGAGCTTGCAAACTTTTCTCTTGCGCTCGAAATTTTCGCGCAGTTTATCGCAACACTTATTGCGCTTTTTGCTTTTTGTCATTCCGCCAGATCGACAACGGCTTCAACATGTTCGAAGCACCGCCGAGCAATTGCTCCGGCGACAACAGACGCGGAGAGTACGATCCATGGAGCTACGATATCCTGGGCAGAAACTCAAACAACAAGGTAACAATATTTTTCTCTTTGTTCCCATCGGACACGAAGAAAAAAATCGACAATTTGTATCGTCGTCGTGTTCGGACTGGAATCTTGTTCCAAAAACCAAATTTGGCAACGGCGATGCTTGAAAAATTGAGAAAACGTAAGAATCGCTTGGGCAAAAGTTTTAGTCGAACGTGAAAACACGAAAAAATGTTGCATCGATATTAAATATTTTGCACTCTCTTTCGAAACTTGTTGTTTTTTTGTTGTCGTGAAATTTCGAAATAATTTGGCGATAAAAATAGTATTTCTTGTCGTTGACGGTGAAAAAACTTTCTCGCGGACTTGCAGGCACCTTTGGAAGACGAAGAGGCGCAAGATCTTAACAATTCTATGGTGAACGATCTAGTGGCAAAGATTCTTGACGACGATCCTATAATAACGGAAGAAACGTACAGCAATGGATACAACGGGAACGCCCGTTACGAAAGTCATAATTCGCGAATGCTCAAAGGACGAAACTCGTCGCTGGGTAATTATCACGATGAGATTGGAATTTCGCAGATTTATTATCCGTACAACAACAAATTACCGAACGTCGTATCGAGTCAGGAAGAGAATCATCGCGAATTTGTCAACATGTGCACAGCTCTGAACAGCATGTCATTGAACGATTGCATAGCACAGACTCTGGAAAAAACAAACGATTACGGAGGCGTCACGAGCCCCAACTGTCAACGAACGATCCTCGGGGACCAACAACAACAACAACAACGAGGTCGCATTTCCAACGATATAACGAACGTTCCACTGAGAAATTATGCGACAGCGAGCAACAACCTTTTGACAACGAGCAACAACCTTTTGACAACGAGCAACGGTCACAATTACGGGGCTTTGCCGTCGTCCAACTGGTCGGAAAACCTCCAGAGCCACGATTACGTTAAAGACATATTTGGCAATTATCAAACGATCCAAAATTCAACCAACCACGATATGAATTACAACACGATTAGCCTCGCGGACATGGATCTCCGGAGTGGAAACCTTGCCAACAATCTGACGCCCAATCAACAGCATCATCATCATCGTCATCATCATTACAACAATCAAAGTTTGAATATCGCCGATTCGTACAATCCGACGACTGCCAATGGCCAAAATTTCAGGCCTTCACCGTCGATCAACGAACTTGCTACAGATTCTGTATTCAACACAAATTCCCCGTTGCAACATTTTTCACCCTCCGAAAATCCGATTCAAAATTGTTTGAGCAACAATTACGCACGAGCTAATTACGACGATTACAAGGACATTCACGACAACGCGAGCGCCAACATTTCCAACGTTATGCACGGCGATTCGCTGTTTCTCCAGCAGCAGCAACAGCAGCAGCAAAATAGCTACAAGCTCGACAGGCAAATGGATCAAAATTACAAAGCACTGATGAATCGCTTTTTAAGTCTAAACGATTTTAATGTCCCTCCGAACGGTGAAGTTTGCTCAAACGATCCAATGAGCTTGAATCATAATCATAGGATCGAGACTAATTTACTCAAGGTCATCAGTCCTCGATCTACTAAAAATCGTGATACACACAACAATCAAAGTTGCAAGTTACGCGGATATCCGAAAAATTTGAGCGGCGCACAGTCGATAAATAACGAACAACTCAACAACGACAAGTATAATTATCACGTCCACAATGGCTATCAACATTATACTGCCAATAACAGCGACAGCCTCAAAGCTATTCCTCCACCCAATTTATCTTGTTATCAAAATTCATTGAAACGTCCCAGCCTCAATCAATGCTCGTACAAAATCGATCCTTACGATCTCGCCAACGATATTCCCTTCAATGGCAACGCTCATTTGGCCCACCAAATCGCTCGAGCCTCCATGGAACACAACGTTTTCAATCAGATAATGAAACAACGTCATCAACAGATTCAAAGAATGTCCGGCGTCCCCGGAGCCGGTGTTCTCTTGAACGCTCGCCTCATGAGACCCGCCAATCCACAAGCTCCCAATTCCGTA
This sequence comes from Hyposoter didymator, assembly GCA_037952995.1. Lineage (NCBI taxonomy): Eukaryota > Metazoa > Arthropoda > Insecta > Hymenoptera > Ichneumonidae > Hyposoter > Hyposoter didymator. Next base: position 3,008,165 of record JBAJMU010000002.1, on the reverse strand, counting down.
TTCCCCTCTGTCATGCCCGTTGTACAAGTTCCCGTTCCCTCCATCAACACCATGTCCGTCCTCTTCGGCGGTCTCAATCTTCGCAACGGCCCCAGACCCGCCAGGCGAGCCGGAGCTTCCAGCGTTCTTCATTTTCGTCTCGAACAAATTTTCGAACAATTCAAACAGCTCGAGAAAGAACGGAAAAAGTGCGAGGCCGCATTGGCCGATCATTTTCCTGGCAAACGCGTCAGCAGCGCCAACAACATTCCAACACCCCGATTACAGGGTAATTCTTCACGAGCCGATCGTCTCATCGTTGATCATTTTCAAGAACATGCTCGTGTCATCACCCTCATTGCTAAGGTGAGTTACGACCCGAATCTCTGGGCGACCCAAACTTTATCGCTCACCTTTTTTTTTCTCGTCTCATTTTTTCACGCACCATTTCCAAATATTTTCCCAGCCATTTTCTTCTCTTTCGAACAAACATTTACCCTCGAGACTTATTAAGATTTTTCCTTGCCTCATTCTTCCATGTGACAATATAAAAACAAAGATGGAACATTTGCGGGGAGCCACGATGAGCGAACGAATTCACAAGGCCATGGAATACTGGCTCGAGGCCATTAAATACGTTCAGGAATGCCGCAAAAAGGAAATCGAATTCGCAAACATGCGGAGGAAGGAAAACCGCGACTGTATACCGATTAATGACGACAAACGTGAGTTACTTTTTCTCTATTTTTTTCAAATTCTCTTTCAAATTAATTTATTGATTAATTANTAACCCGGCCCTATTTTTCGTCAACAATTTTTCCTAACCCTTGAAATATTTGCATCCATTTCCAGCCTTTTTTCGTCAAACTTGACGATTTATTTAAAAAGTAAGCAAACTTTTCACTCGTTTCGAAAAAAAATACGATTTTTCGTTTCAAACTTTCGCGTTTATTGTTGATTGATAATTTTTCGAAATATTTCAATTCGAAGGAACTTTTTCATCGAAAATTACGTTTTTTTTGCTCGAAACGAGACGCGAGTGGGATTTATTGAAAAATATGCATTTTTTTCGTGGCACAGACGTCCTCGAACTTGCTGCGAGTGTCCAGCAGTTGACAAAGGCCTCGAGGTTGGCACGGACCGCAATGAACAACGCTTTGCAGTCGACGCTGCTCCACGACAAGGATTTCGAGAGAACAATTGTGGAGAAATCGATCGATCCGATAGTGCCAGTGGAGCACCACGAAGCGGATGGACAAACGTCGACGAACGGTGAGATGATCGGCCAATTGACAAAAAGTACCTAGCAATATTTCGAAAGTGAGCAACGAGAGGAACGAGAAAACGACGACAAGTTGAGCGTTTCCTTCTCGTTGACGGAAGAATCGTTGAAAGTAGCGAATCGTTTGGCGACTCTGTGTACAGCGCCGAGTAAAAACTCTCGATAATAATGTCGTTTCGTCTCCGAGTCGCGAGACGAAAGTTTTGCCAAACGAAATTCCTCAAACCGGTGCTAATCGAGCGACGAAAAAACGTTTTATCGAGTTTTCCGATCGAGAACTATGGGCGAGTGAAAAAAACTGATGAACCAATCGAAGCGTTCGCGCTACACGAAACGACGAAACAATTCTCATCCCGTAAGCATAAAAATGAAGAAGAAAAACAAAAAAAGGATTGAGAGGAAAAGAAAATTGACGAAACGATATTTCTTCTCGATGCCTCGTCGTCGACATCGAAAGTCTTTTTTTACGTGATAAATCTTTGCTCCGTGACACATTTTTTATGCCTCTGATATCGAGAAACTTAATCCTCAGCTCGGTCTCGTTAAACGCGTCCAAATAGTTGCGATGCTTTTTCAACGGAAGCGAGAAAACAGATAAAGATTAATAAATAAGATAAATGTAGGAAATTGTCGAAACTAGCTTTTCGGGCTCACCGAGTCTCTCGCTCGGACTATTTTTAACATTAACATTTTATCGTTAAGAATTAACGTTCTCTTCTCGACCGACCAAAACTCACCATTTCCTTTTCGTTTTATCCCTCAAACGCAGTCGCTGCGACCAAGTGGAGAAAAAATCAACTCCCCGAGCAAGTTTAAACTTGAATTTTAATGAAAACGATGCGTGCAAACGCCAGAAACGAAAAAATGCGAGAGTGCGTCGTGTGCTTGTTTGTTTTATCTCAATATCTCAATGACAACGCCTCGAAGTGGAAAAACAATTGGAAATTTATTTGGTCAGAGAGAAAAGTTTCTCGCTAAATTCGCCCGCCGGCCATTAGTCGCGCTTTCGTCAATTTCTAGGCTCTAAGAAACAAGCTGTCGGTGGTGGTGGTGGTGGCTGCAGGCGAAACTACTATTTTAGTCTCGATCGAGCTGAATTCAAACTTTTTTCTTTCTTTTCTCGTTAGAATAGTTGAATGTGGCCTTCCTCGAGTGTGCGAACCCAAGGACGCGCGTCCAAACGTTACTTTAAACTGTAGAGACAAAAAATGAGAAGCAACAACAACAAAAAAACGATACAATGCTCAGAGTTGTCGATTTGACAATTTTCATTAAAAACGGAAATAGTCCCATCGACCAAATCGGTCTACACGTTTATTAATCCTCAAGAAAACCTTGAACGATTTAATGCAAAGCAATCGAAAACATTGAATTCCTGTCTCTCTCCTGCGGCGCGCTTCTGGGCAACGAAGAATAAAGAAACGAGAAAATATATATCATTATTTAAAAAATATTAATCTTTCTCTTTTTCATCGCAATTACAACTCAAGCCACGGGGAGACTCACTGTTGAGCACAGGCAAACTCACACCCGCGTCTAAAAACTTTAACTATTCGTGGAAAATATTTAACACGCGACGGTTTAACATTTAAATTACATGCCGTGAAAGTTTTAATATATATCTTATTATCATTATATGTATTGGATGATACTATACATATAAATATATATATATATGCTACACGTGATCTAGGCATAGGCAAGTTTCGTCCTAAATAATAAATACACTATTAACGCTGCATATGCATATGTGTGAATATCAATCTCATTCACATTTATATTCACACACGGAGAGAGAAGAAAATATGATAAATTACTGAGCATCGTCGAAATCTTTCCTCTCAAGATTTTTTTTTTCTTTAAAGAAAAAAGAAAAAACTTTTCGTGGGCAATAAATTCTTGCATTTTCGTTGTTTTCAACCTGGTGATGCTAAACATTGAGAAACCACATTTTTAGCCTGTTTTCACTCAAAAATTTTCGCCTGCCTTTGAAATATTGTTTTCCCGCCAATTTCCACGTTTTTTGATTTTTCCAGCAACGGAATGTCAACGGTAAATGTCGATAAAGTTGCTACAGTAATTTTCTGTTTTTTCTTTTTTTTCTTTCCGTGCACAGGGATCATGGAAATTGAAAATTTTTCGACTCTGCAATGAAAAAAGGGGGAATAATTAATTTCGGGGGATTTTTTGACTGTGCGAGAATTTTCAGGGAAATGAAAAGTTATAGATTTTCGTGTGTTATCGTGCAGACGATTTTATTTTGGTGGAAATAAAAAATTTACACGCTCAAAGTCACTAAATGCTGGAGGATTCACCTTTTTTCGTCGTCAGGTAGTTTTTTCAATTTTTATCATTTCTGTGCATATGTATATGTGTAGCCATTGACTCGAACAAGTTTCGTACATTCTGTGCGATCTATATGCTCGGGTATTCAAAGTTTTCCTATTATATCTAATTAAAAACGCCTTTTTTTCGTACAACAAAAGTAAACGAAATGAAGGGAAAATAACGAGACGAAAAAACGAATCGAAATGATTGAGAAAGTGAAGAAACAGTTAAATACAATATTTCTTCGCGTATAGATTTTTTACTGACTATTTTCAGTCATTTCGCAAGCTCCGAGCCGAATAAACTAAACATTGATAAATAATATTATTATTAATATATTCGCTCACACGAAATACCCTTCCTACGATTATTCGTCCGAGTGCTCTGTGTCTCCACGAGCTCTCGTTTTAATATTCACGAGACTCTATTTTGTATCGCGCCGCGCACCCTTTTTTATCGAATACAATATTTTACTCGCCATTTCCATGATCGAGCTTCATCCTGAGATACGAAGAAATTTTCACTTTTCTCCTTGTCACCCCGAAAAGCAGTTGAAAATTTTGACGAATTTTCGATAACGACTTTTTCCTCCGTTTTCACACATTTTTATCATTTCCATTCTGCTCATTGCAACGCTGCATCGCCCTTGACAAATAGTCCTCGCGGCAGGAAACTTTGCAAACCTCCAAGTTTTTCCTCCAATTATTGCGGAAAAAAATGAGGTTATTTTTCGACAGACAATAAAAGTGAAAATTTCGTCCATTTCCCAGAGCCAACGAATTCATCCAGTTCTTTCGAATTTCAATTATTAGAAGAAATGAAAAATCTTAGCATAGCCAAGAAGAATAAGAAAAAACAAAACAAACAAACAAAAAAAAGAAGGAAATGCGAGTGACACTCACGAAGCTTTAGAAAATCGTTAGTAGCGAACTCGCGTACTCGCAAAAACATGCAATTTTCCATGAGGATAGCTGATGAACGGATAGAATATGCACGAACCTCGACGAGAGCCTCGTCGTTTCCGTAACACGAGAAGATACTCGAATCGCGTGCGACATGTCCTTATTTTTATTTTCATTTCTCTTTTTTTTTCTTCTCATTGAGAAACACACAAAACGAGAAAAAGAAAACATGATTCTTTCTAATTATATTGTAACTGTGATAATCCTCATGCCTATTACTCGTTCTGTCTGACTCGAAAAAAGCAACAACAAAAAAAACTTGACAAAAAAAAACAAGAAAACCTGAAGAAAAAAAAACAATTTCTTGAATTTCCGCTTCGATATTCTTCCGCGTCGCCGAGCAGCTTCTCAAATTTTAGCCTCAGAGCGAACCGAACGAAACGTCAAAAAGCCAAAGAATTTTTACTCGCAAATCTTTTCCACGGTCGAATAAAAAAAGATTTCGTACTGAAAATGCTTAAAAAATGAGTCAAACGTTTTCCTAACGCTACCAAACGACCACGAGCTTCATAAGCCTTTGCATAAATGAGCACAAAGATTTAATCCCACCAACAAATTCCTACGTCGCCCCAACGAACCAGAATTAAATTTTCACCCGCTCGACGATTGAGCTCGTGAAAAAAAGAAACTATCCACCAAATTCGAAACTCCCGAACGTTAACGATCGAGACCGCACCACGCGACTAGTCCTCGCTTCCGGAAAAACAATCGTTCCCATCCAACAACTGAATTCACATCGATATTCCACTTTTTTAATCCACGCCGTCGCACCTTTCGATCAAGACTTTCAGGAGCCAATTAACATGCGATTATCCGAATGAGGATTCTCAGCCGCATGCGGCATAGACACTAGGAGACGAAAATTTATATTATCCACCGCATTGGTCACGGTTAATACTGAATTACTAGCAGATAGACCATCTTGTAGGCTCGTGTCCGACAATCCTATTTTTATTGCATGTGATATTATACTACTGAATACATACATATATATGTACATATATATATATTAATATATATACATTACCATTTATATACATGTACGTATATATATATGCAACGATATTAACAATAACGGAGGATAAACAATCGTACGAACAATTATATTATCGAGTACGTAGAATTTTATGACGAGCAAAAAATACTGCTGACGTTAAATGCGCAAAAACAAGTAAAATAAATGACTCAACGATCGATCATTCGAATTGACTTGACGAGGAGAAGAAAAATCGACGAATTACCAATACGAAATAGAAGCGAGGGCCAAACTTCTGAGGCTTTTTTTTTTTCAGCGAAATGTCAATTTTCATGAAAATCAAATCTTCGTATTTGGAAGTTTTTTTTTTTGTTGTGATTTTCACATTTTTCTTTCTGTACTGGTAATTCAACGATTTTTAATCACTTTGTCGCAGGTGTGAGACAGTCCAATTAGTGCTCAAGAACTTAACGCGATCGATGGGAATTTCTGGCGCGACGTATTTTTTTTTTTCAAGTTGGAAAAATGTGAAAATTTGTCGCGGAAACATTGACTGGCAATGAAAATTCTCCTATTCACACAGAAATATTTGTCTCGAAATTTGTCAGTTTTTAACGGAAATTTTGAGAATTTGATGAAACATTTGCCATCGCGGTCCAACGATGCGAAAATTAAAATGGAGGTGAAAATAAAAAATGCGAATCGGTCGATAAAACTCAATGGGATCGTGGCATCGGAAATTTTTTAAATTACCAACTCGCAAGGTTTTTCTATTTTTCACGCTATCAATCTTGACATGAAATTTCTGTCAACGTTGAGCACTCTTTCGTCCAAAGTATTGCAACCTCGAGACACGAATGATCGATACGACGAAATAATAATTAGTTTTTACCGTGGGGAGTAAAATGACCAATTGTATATGTCTCGAGCTATTTGCCAAGCGTACCCATGTGTATGTATATCGAAGACGTAAAACGTAATACCGAAATGTCGGGGCTAGATTTATCGAACGAACTAAGAAAATTGGTCGTTTTTTAGGATTAAATTATTCGCGTTCGTAGTCGTAAAGCTCTTTGCGTCCAAACGAACAAATATTGAGAGCAGAGTAGATTCCGGAGTCTTTCGTCCTCGCAAACGTCCATTGCAGCCGCCAAAACGCGCGGTCAAAATTTTGGCATAAAAAAAAGACGCGAAATTGAAAGCAGAGCGAATAACGTTGAATTTTTTTTCCCATATTTCTCAATCGCATAAATTTATCCCGTGCGTCAAACAATCGAGGCATTTCGCAACCGATTGATTTTGATTTTTCGCAAATTTTCCTTTTTTTTTTGTTTCAATCGATAAAACAGACTCGCTCATTTAAAAAAAAATTAAAATTGCATTTTTACGGTTTTTCATAACGTCATTCGTGTTTCTCGTATTTTTAAGTTGCCACCTCGAAATAACTCGGACTGACTATCGTCGTAGCACGCAATTAGATTAACCAGGTCGCTAATTATTCCTGCGGACAATTATTCCTGACGAAGCTTCGATCGACGCTTTTCCATAGAATCTCGTGCGCGCGTAACGACCTCTCCATTGTTTGGGCTGCGAATCAGTGCAATTTACCGTCAGACCATATTGTTTAATCGGATGAATAAACGATGGCGGCATTCCTCGCCTATTTACGTAGAAGTAAAGTTTCATTCGTCCGCTGAAAACTGCAATTTCGTGAAAAAAACGTCGATTTTTTCCATCGGAAACATACGAACAATATAATTTATCTCAATGCGGTAACAAAATTTTTCACTTTTTCCTAAACTCACAGCGAAAGAAAAAACTGTTGGAAAAATAACAAAAAATTTGATCATCATAAAAATAACAATTAGACGATCGTTGAAAAATCGACGTTTTCTTTCAACGCGGACGAATTTTCAGTACAGAAACTGCATATAGATGGCTCAATGTGAAAATTACAAGTCTGGTTAATAAAATAATAAAAAAAAACATAAATAAATGAATATATTAATATATATTATATAAAAGTTATTGAATATTAAATATTTAGTTGACCGTCGACGTGCAAGAGATTTAGGCGCGGCGTGAATTGCATCGTACAATATTTATGAGTGTGTCCGTCGAGTGACTGCGCGCGTATTAAGAGTCGAAGAAACAAACAAAACATTAAAATTAATAACTTAAAAAAAAAAACAACAACAACAACCCGTCGAATTATCAAGATAAAGAATAATAATGGTCAAACGAATATTGAAATCGAAATATATATGATGTACCTAAGACGTATTAGAGATAAACGGGAAATAAAATGAAAGATGCGAGGAACCCTGCAAAGAAATAAAACACGAAGGATAAATAATATTCTCGGGCATATCACGCATAATTGAGTGATGAAGATCCATTGAAGGCTCGAGTTTAATGGCCGCGCAATAGGCTAATTCGTAGCATCTTTGGATCACCCATTCACATTATTTTACACATTCGCTTTATTCGAAAAATATCGTAAAACCTCCTGTTGTTCGTGCTCGAATTTATTTTCGGGCACTCGATACACGGAGCACGTTCACTGGCATTCTCATTGTTCTCAATTATCTGTAGAAAAATAAGATTCTGGGGGCTTCACAATCGACACGGTCTCGATTGATCGTTCATCGCGATGAACTTGTAATCCTCGAGGCTTTTCGAAGCAGCTCCGGAGCTCTTTTCAAAATGTTGACGTCCATTTCACGCCAGACTGTCTCCCTTCTCTATTCCTCTGTCTTTCTCACTTGCATCGAGCATCGAAAGAAAAGACGGAGGATAGAAAAACGTAGGTTTTCGGAAGCAATTTTTTTTTTTTACACTCTAACGCGCCTGGGTACGGGGAATAAAAAAAAACACCGGTCAACCAGTCGCAATTATCTTGCAATTCTGAATAAACGAATATCAGCGATTTCGTGAAGAAATGAGTCTAGACGCACGTATTATCATTGCATACAATAAAAGCTGAATAATAAATGAAAATAAGCGAATTGTAAATGGTATTAATGAATGACGCTTGTCGTACTCGTCGCCAATGACGATACGTGTCCTAAAACTTGAAAGTGTACATATAGAAAGAATGCGCGGAAAGAAAATATCATCGAGATACGTAATAAGAGATTTTTGAAATGCTTGTCAAGCTCGATGCTGGAGACTAGCGTTATTTCGCGTTGTTTAAATATCGCCACGTGTGTGTCTGTGTGCGAGTGTCTTTGTCTCGAATTTTCTTTCGTCAGCTTATCAATAGTTGTATTTGAAAATAATATTTTCGAGGTTATTGATAAATAACTATCTGTTTCCGATCGTTCAATACCGCGTTACGATATATCATTGGATCAAAATATTAAAGCCAAGAAAATAAAGGATCGATTATCAAAGGCCATTCTCGCTCAAGATAGAAATCATACAAACTTGTTCATTTTTTCGTCCATTTTAGGCTCGCGCGATACGATATTCTAATTGTCCATTTTACAGAACGTTTTTACACGCGTTTTATCTTGTGGTTGTTTGCTTCGGTTGTAAGTTTGTAACGAAGGGTTTTCAAACAATTGATAAGAACGAGTAGCCAGAAATATTTGAGCTAAAATTGACGTTGGATGTCTCGATAGTTGGCTAGACTTTGATGTGTCCTTGTTGATTAAGTTGTTAATGATTTTTCAATCTATTTGAGCGACGAGAAAGCATGTTTTTTAAATCCTCAATCAAATTCCGACGACTCGAGCTCCGCTGTGCGCGCACGCGTCTTCCACACTCGTGAATTTATCACTCAGGCCTTGATGTTCGAACGGGGAAACAAAATAATGAAAAAAAACAAACGAAACAATTATGTTTACTCGTGCTGACGAATCTGCAAACTCACTAAAGTTTATTCTCTCCTCAGGGAGATTGCAAATTATTCCTCGTCTATCAATACTCGCTGCTCTCTTCTCCAACTCGAGATTCTCCATCTCTCGAGCCTTTCATTTCGCGAATAAACGAGAAAATTTGAAAAAATAAAAATAAAAAAATAAAAAATTATAAAAAAAAAATACACACACAAAATTGTCGCCTCCGGGACGGACAATTTTTCTTTTTCCAACTCGAGTAGTTTGGAATAATATTAGACAATCTTGTTACACTGCTTCAGAGTTTATGCATTTCTGACTACGTAATTACGCGAATGTATCATTGGACGCAGCAGACTGACCACTCAATAAGATCGATTGACGAATGGACACTAAAGAAAATTAAAAAAAAAAAACAAAAATTAAAAAAATTAAAAAATAAAAATTGAGCATTAAATAGACACGATGATTGCCAGAAATAAATGAGGGAAAAATAAACAAATGAAGACGAGATACAGTGATATAATTATACTCGATTCCGCGGACCACTGGAACACTGTACAACGACTAAGTTACAATAATAATTAAATATATAGAATCGAGTGTTTAAGGTCAAGGCACACACGGGGCGCAACTAGTGTACATTATTTTTCGATAAATTGTCCATTATTCCAAAAGCCTTGTCTCCCACCATTCACACTTTTCATTTAATTTTTCCAAATAGATGAAAAAAAAACTAAAAGCAATTTGATTGAGGATCAGGCAATTAATAAGGCAGGAGCTGAATGTGTATTCTCGTTAACACTCGTTGCTTAGAAATATATTAACGAAGGTATCGCGCCTTTGATTTTAACGAATCGCCCGACCGTACCGAGATTCTCTCTTTTTCGATTTAACTCGGTCGCTCAACCGACTGTTACGTTTTTGTTTTTTCTTCTTTAGAAATGAATAATCGAGCACCGATTAAATCGCCGAGTCTTGGGCTCATCGTCTCTCAGTTTGACTATTTATAGATTTATCGTTTCCTTTTTCTATGATACATGAATATATCCGTTATCAGTTAGTGATCGATCGGCCTCGGTGGCCGTTCAAAACTTAATAAACTTTTGCTACGCTGCTCCAAGTCGTTTATTCGAATTTATTGTACGTCAAGAAAAAAGGAGGAATAAATAAAATGAAAAAAAAAAAACAAATAAATAAATAAACAAATAAAAATAAAGACAAGGACGAGAGATTGTGGAGACACGAGTTGTGGCTCCGAGGAGAACCAACGCGGAGCTCCCAAAGGATAACTGAGTTAAGACAGAGGCTAAAAATTTAGATAGTCGTGAAGAATTAGATTTTAGAGTGAATCGAAGACTAAAAATTAGTCTCGTTTGATATACATAGAAAAAAAAAACGAAAGGACGCTTCTAGACTCATCGAGAGAACTTAGTGTTGCTATTTTCCATTCGTCTTGATGGTGTTATTTGTTTTTTTTTTTCTCTCGCGATGAAAAGTGTAGCTTCGTGTGGAGGAAGAGTCATGATTTTTCTTTCGGAATCAAATGGAGGATCCTAATTAGTGTGATTATTACGAGGGACGGTTGTTTCGTAGTTCAAGGGCCTCAGTTACCGATTTTAGTTCGAGGCCGCTCGAAATACATACATATATTTATATAAACGATATATTTGCCACAACTATTATTATTATTCGTTTGAAGGTAAAATTGCAGTTATTATAATTGTTTGCGTATTCCGTAACCTTACTGACTCATTATCGAAGCTTATTAGTTTCCTTTATCAATGTTAAATTGAATAGCAAGCGACCAAACGGACGCACGACTGCCAAGAAATATGAGCATTATTTTAGTTTCACATTGTTGTTACTAACGAATTATTTTGATTTTTATTTTATATTTTGAGTGATTCTAAAACGATTATTATCGTATGGAAATAAAAGAGAATACTTTTCGTTATTATTTTGATTTTTTAGTTGTTGCTGTTTCGATTAAAATAGCCAGAGATTTAAGGAAAAATTGAGCGGAAGAAACGATCGTCTCGATGGTAGTTCGAAGGCCTAGTCCTCATTAGATAGCAACGATTATTTAGGGAAAATGTATCGCGAGATTGTACCCTCGTCCGGTATATAATCTTAGTCAAATTCTCAAAAATTACATATTCTTGCCTATTTCGCGGCAACAAATGCTAATATTTATGATAATATTGTTTCGATGTTTCCATCGACTCCGTGCTCTTTGCGGAAACTGCGCTTCCATTGGAAAAACAACAGCGAGATGACGAATTAAAAAGCAACAACAACTGAGACTTTTTAATCCGAGCTTATTTTTCAGCAGCTCGTTATTATTTTCACTTTTGTTTAGAAATCAGTATTCTCGCGGAGTCTCTCTCCTAAGAAATTACGAATATACGGTATCTCCACTCTCTCGTCGACGTTCTCTCTCCAAACTATCCCAAGCAACAAAGTGTATTCTCGTTAATTAACTCGCTAGACGAACAAATTACTTGCAAACGAAATTTCATTTTCTTTGATAAATCATTATTTTAACGAAAAAGGACAGAAACTGACAGAGTGAGAGGAGGGAAACTCGGCTGGAGAGATACCGCGTTGCGTAGAAGCTCAATATTATTTTTATCTTGCTACGAATATAAACCATTTGTTTATTTAGGGAAAGAAAAAGAGCTAAGAGACTAACTGTTTTTTGTATATTATGTTAAATGTATAACACGTATCGTACTAATGATATCATACATTTATATTTATATATATTGCTTGTGTAAATCCAGGCAAATATATAAATATATTGATTTTATTATTATACAATAAAATTATGAAGAAAAAAAAACACAAAAAAACAATATAAAGAAAATAATATATCGTTAAATGGGCTGTGGTAGAAAACCTTTGTATACTCCGTGCGCACCAAGCGAGACGAGTCCTGATCAAAGTTTCAGGTTGCCTCGATTTCGCCGTTTTCACGAAAAAAAAAAAAAATAAATAAATAAAAAATTAAAATAAAAAAGTAAGAAAAATGAATGTGTAGAAGGCAAAAACGAATGAGACGAAAAATAATGAGGAGAAAGAGAGATGTGGGTTGTGGACGGGGACCCGTCTCATATTCTGTCACACAACGACCACCGTGCACAAAACTGTACCTTATTAATAATTAATAGATAGAAACGTCATAATAATTGTCAATAAAGCTGTAACGTCACTCTCGTCTTTTACTCGGACGAGGGTCGCGATAAGTTTATGGTGTGAGAACAAAAAGCTTGTTTGAGCTTGGAGAATGATATAAATATTCGAATTAACAAACAAACAAACAAAAACATTGTCAACGCCGAACGTCAATCATTATATTTAAAAAAAAAAAAAAAAAAAAAAAAAAAAAAAAAAAAAAAAAAAANAAAACAAAAACAAAAACAAAAGAAGAAAAAAATCATTCGAAAATACTGTTTTATGGCGATTTTTCGATGTATCCTGTTGCTGCTGACGGTTCGTCGACTAAAAAGAAGGAATTTTGTGGAATTATTATAGATTGATATACTATTACACGATTTCATTGTCCAACATTAAAATTCGTGCGCGCATTTGCAACTCCCTCAAAATCCTTCACCTCGAGACTCGAGCCCTCAAATTTTCGACATTTTGTTCACCTTCATTTCATGTCTCTATTTCATTTTTATTGAAAATTACAAAGAAAACTCGAGAGTTACTTCTCTCGTCGCCCTGCTGCACGGCAGCAACGCTTTTTTTCTACAAGCTTTTCCTCTTTTTCGCAGCTGTCAATCAACGTCATCAAGACTGAGCAAATAAAATATAAATTTCGAGTTTCGGAGTAAAAAGTTAATTGAGCGATTATTTCATTTTGAAAAATCAAGTTCGGGGCGCCAGGGATATGCTTCGATTGTGAAAAAAAGTCGAAAACTCGAGCGGCCTGCGTGGAATCTTTGATATTCATGCGTCATTTTTTTTTTTTCGCCATTATCCATGCGTCGTTTCAGCCTCTCAAGATCAATGAATGTATCGCTGCTGCTTTAGAATCAAGACAGTTAAAACATGAGCATCGTGTAATGGTACGTACGAGCTGAGCTTATTGAATCAACGCGTATCATTGAATTCACACAAATTCATAAACTGTTTGCGATTGAGGCTGGTGGAGATTTGAAGAAGGAAAAAAAACGTGTTCTGCTCAACGAGTAACTTCCGTTTAAACGTAAAATTCACCACGAATCATAAAATGGCAGTTTAACGTTGAATTAATCTGGACCAACGAGAATGTCACTTTCTTCCGCGAATCTGTGAATAAAAAACAAATACGGAAGGAACTCGAAGCAAGATTTTGTTTAAAATTCGTTTCTTCTGAGTCTCGCCGAATCACCAAATTCTCGAAACCAATTATTCCATCGTTTATGATTTTTTATCGCTACTCAGTCGCTCACCATGTAATTTAAGTCAATTTCGAAATAATAATAATAATAACAATGACATGGACGTTGCGCGCCCCGTACATGTCGAATCTGTCGATTTATATTTAAGCAATTAGCTTGTAAAGAAAAAAAAACAGAGAGAAAGAAAAAATAGTAACGAGTCAAAAGAAATCCCGAGCTTATCATGCCCGCCTGTAAATTTCGAGTATAATTCCCATTTGTACCTTACGACAGTTAACTACACTCTCGACTGTTATTCGTATGTAATTAATCGATCATAGTGTGTGGAAGAAACGAACCAAATGACAAATATGCTATAATGCCACTTTGTTGTGGAGTGTTGAAAGTAGAAATGCCTGTCTCGTTTGTTATATTTATTTATGTTATTGCGTTTTTATCGTGTTTATCCTTAACACACGAGGTGCTTAGATGATGTTTTTAGTGCGTTAATGCATAATATATTTGTGACTTACTCGCAGATACCTCGAGTCCGAGTCTTCATCAATTTTCCCGTCTTTTCAACAATATTTATGATGGTTCGTAAATACGTGACATAAAAGGTCAACTCAAACGAGCCAAGTGTTGCCGTTACGCACTTTATTTAGTTGGTTGTTTTTTTAAAACGATACACAACGACCTCCTCAAAGAGATTATAATGGGTAAGAATCCGTTTTATCTATATCTTTCGATCTGCTAAGCAGTTGCGTTTTATTCAAAGTGTCCTTTCTATGTAAACTTGTTTATCCCACTAAAAGAAAAGGAAAGCAAATCAGTTATCAATAAATGGTACCTTTCATGTTCGGAATCGAGTTGCCTCCTCTCCATCCTCTTATCAACGTTTTTCATCGTTTTTTACGAAAATAAGTCCCTAACGATTAACGTATTATTATCACAAAACGAATTTATTTAGGAATCTTTCAAAATTTAGTGTAAACGTTTTTGGCACCAAAACTAACAGTTTTCTCCTATGAATAAAAAATTTCTGACGTTTAACATTTCAGATATTTAATTTGCCTTTTTTATTTTTTCCATCTAAACGCGTGTTAATTGAAATCGCGTTTCCTTTGTTTTTTTCCTTGCAACTTTTTAACGAAACGTGGCTCCAATTTACATGCCTTTAGATGGGAAAAATAAAAAATTGGAAATGAAACGTCTCAAATTCTAAACGTCAGAATTTTTTTTTTCATCGGAGAAAATTGTTAGTTTTGGTGGCAAGAACGTTTATACAAAATTTTGAAAGAATCCTAAATAAAGTCGTTTCGTGATAGTGATACCTTAATTACACACGACAAAAGGTGAGCATTTTTTTAAGGAATTTAAAATTCACTTTAAATAATGCTCTTTTTTTTTTTGTCACAGTCGGATAATGAACGAGGGGTCTGCTTTTTGCAGCTGATCCTCTGGCTCTTTCTGTATGCCTGAGAATTTTCCTTCAGCAATTTTAACGAAATGACTTTTTTTTTCGAAAAATTCACGTCTTCGTAGTCACTGGACCCAACGGTCGACTCCACAACCAGGTAAGCACTTGGCCTCTTGATCGCATCTTAGGAAAATAATACGATAAATAAATTTGGCATAAAAGAGGAAAAACTCGGGAAAAACAAACTTATTGGACGATATCGCTTTCACATATTTTATTCAAGTTCTCTTACATATCCTACACTACGCGCGACCTGAATTCCATTTTATCGTATATTTACACATTATTTCTTCATATTGTTTATTTTCTTTTTCTCTTCACATGCTCGGTCGTACGTCCACAAAAATTATCAATTTTTTCTCAAATTGCTGCGATGCTTGGCTTTTTTTTCTCCTCTTACGAAACAAAGAGAAATATTTAAAACAAAAAAAGCGACAATATGTGAGTTTTAGATTTCAGTCTATTGGAGAAGCATTCGGACGAAAGTTGCTCGTTGTTGATACGAAGCCAGAAATCTATTGGAAGGTTTTTCTGTAAATCCCACTTCAAAACTCGTTTTTTTTTGCATTGCTCTGCACAATGCTTTTTGTTTTTTTTTCTTCATAGAATTCATAAAAGTGAGAAAAAAAATAGAAATTGACAGAAAAGAGTAAATCCAATGCCACGAAATGAAAAAAAAAAAAAAATTCAACCCCCTGGACAGGGTTGTTCCGGAACGAATTTTTTTTCTCAGCTTTTTTTCTTACCTTTTTTAAATCTTACGAATCGATTTGTCAAATAAAAAAGTGCAGAATCATTTTTTAATTTTTTTATTTTTTTGATTTCGTGGCATTGCCTCGATGCAAACTTCAGGCTCATCCATCCACCGTAGGAGCTGTGTGTGTGTGTGTGTGTGTTTTGGTTGAAAAAAATTTAAATTGTACGGTATTATTTGTACTTATATAGAAAATGCAGTCACAATTCGACACTCGCGAGTTCTTTACCACAAATTATTGAGTTCTTGAACGATCTGAACACTTTGACCGACGACACAATAACTCCCGGCTCTTCATGAGCAGATTCCGAATCCCGCTTCCAAGCAATAAAGATACAGTACGAAAATTTAATAAACCATTTTCTCAATAGTTAGCGTTGCGTCAGTAAATTTGACAAAAAGGAAAATTTTATAACGTTTTTCAATGAAATTATGGCTCAACGACTCGCTCGTTTTTCTTTGTCTCTGATTCCCAGTTTTTCGTAGTAACTTCTGAACAATTAAAATCGCCTAAAGAAGCTGAATCCGATAAATGAATTAATTGAGACGAATTTGGTGTTGAGACAAGAAGCGGAATGGAAATACAATGGCCACCTTCGCGCTTCTCGCAACTGCGCGAAAAGACAGTCAAGACTCGATAACAACTTGAGTTAAATTTGACATCGAAGTGACTGCGTACGAGGTGATAGCCTGCCCAATCCAAAAACCGGTTTACGTTTATCATGTATTTCCTACCGAACCGCAGTGCGGCGAACTTTGCGTCGAATACTATCAGGTGCAAGTCTGTTGAAACGGGGCGCGTATTACGTGTCGAACGCGCCACGATTACACGTATCAACGATGCCCGCCTACCTCGAGTATTCCCGCAGAGTAAAACAATCGCGCGTGACCAAACGCGTTCACTTGCAAATAGTCCCTCGCGATTTCGACAGGATTCGAAGTGTCTGCCGATACGATCGTTCCACTGCACCGGCAAACCTGTTGCTTTTTCAAAGCTATTTTCATATTCACACTGAAAAGAAAATTTTGTTGAAAAAGATGGATATTTTGTTCGATGCGTTCGACTAAACGTTTTTTTGAATAATTCCAAAAATTGTGTCATTGCAGCAAAAAATATTTCAGAAAGTCTCTTCGGAAGGAAATTTTTGTCATTCCTCTCGTAAATTTCGCTGACAATTCCGTTAGAAAGCAAATATACTGCCAAAATAACGAAAATTTCGAAATTTATAAAAAAAATATTTAGTTTACCGTATTCAACAAAATATCGACGATTTTTAACAAAATTTCATTCTCCGTGCATATACAAATTTATACTTTCAATCCTAAGACATGTTAAATAGATTTTTATACTACACTGACAACAAAATTTTGTGGAAAAATATGAATATTTTGTTCGATACGTTAAACTAAACGTTTTCTTCGAATAATTCCAAAAATTGTGTCATAGCAGCAAAAAATATTTTATAAAGTCTCTTCGAAAGGAAATTTTTGTCGTTCCTCTCGTAAATTTCGCTGGCAATTCCGTTAGAAACCAAATAAACTGCCAAAATAACGAAAATTTCGAAATTTATAAAAAAATCTTTAGTTTACCGTGTTCAACAAAATATCGACGATTTTTAACAAAATTTCATTCTCCGTGCATATACAAATTTATACTTTCAATTCTAAGACATGTTAAATAGATTTTTATACTACACTGACAACAAAATTTTGTTGAAAAATATGAATATTTTGTTCGATACGTTAAACTAAAAGTTTTCTTCGAATAATCCCAAAAATTGTGTCACCGCAGCAAGAAATATTCTAGAACGTTTCTTCGGACCAAATATTTGTCGTTCCAATCGCAAACTTGGCTGACAATTCAGTCACAAACCGAACAACCTGCCAGAATAACGAACATTTTGAAATTACCCAAAAATATTCATTTGACGGTGTTCAACAAAATATCGACGATTTCAAACAAAATTTCATTTCCATTGTACCTATTAAAGTGATCTAGCAGTCCCGTGAGTGCGAGAGAGATAACCGAAAAGCAGATACACGGTTTTCCAAGAGACCCTTCGTATTTTGAGGAAAAAAAAACGTTACATCTTGTTCACTGGTGAAAGGGGAACAACGTGTAACTTATATTTTTCTTGAAATATTCCATCTCACGAAATGAATCGTGTAGCAGGATTTTTACCGACCGAGCAAGTGATAGTTAAGAACGCTATCGAATACTTTCCGAGCGATTAAATAATGCATAACACGGAGTATCGCGAGTATACGCTCGAGGCAATAACACCATGTTATTTTATAAACAATTTTATATTAATATACATATGTATGTATATATATATAATAATTATCGGTGAATTCGCTATACACAAAAGCCTGAAGACACTAAATAAAAGTATAAGAATTACATATATTTATATATAAAAGATAAAATTGGTTCGCTATCGACACGCCTCGAGGCTCTGTGAGCTTCTCTCTCAAAAGACTGCCGCTGGACACATGAATTTTTCAATAAAATTACGGATACGTTGCGAAGAAGAAAGGATCATTAATTAAACAAACAAAAAAGAGAGAAAAAAAATACACACATTTGATTACAATCAAGTTAAAGTTTCACAGTTGGCGGGCGCCTGCTTTTTGCGACGATTTTCATTATTTACGCACCACTTGAACATTTTGGAGCGTCGCTTGCTCGTACTTGCACGAAAAACACCCAACGATCGCCTCCCACTTGCGTTTACAATGTTCTTCGTAGTTCACAGTTAAGTTCATGAGCGACTTTATCG
Organism: Hyposoter didymator; assembly: GCA_037952995.1. Lineage (NCBI taxonomy): Eukaryota > Metazoa > Arthropoda > Insecta > Hymenoptera > Ichneumonidae > Hyposoter > Hyposoter didymator. The sequence continues at coordinate 2,989,409 of JBAJMU010000002.1, read as the reverse complement.
ATTTGCCATTTTTATTTGAAAACAAATGATTTACCGAGACTTTATGCCGTTTTTTTTTACCATTTTCATTGCTTTACCGAAAAAAACTTGACCGTCCCATCGATCCTCGTCTTCTCCTTCATCTAACTCTATATTCTCATTCTTCTTCACCCCCCCCNTTTCTTTCTTCTCCCCCCCCCCCCCCCTCTGCTTCTTCCTTTCTCGTCATAGCAGCTCTGACTATTTAACTAATATTCAAGATAAAATACAGTTGGATTTCTCTTGAACATTCCCGTCTGCCTTCTCGATCTCCATCAACAGCGTGTGAAAAATATCGGCAACGGACTGTTAAATTAGTAAAGAAAGAAAAAGTCATTAAAATCTTGAAGAATCGAATTGGAGAGACCTTAAGGTAAATACTGTGCTGCATACTAGTCAAATGAGTGCTAAATTTTCAAAATGCTTTTAGACCAAGTTTAATGTAACAATTAAATGTATTGTTAGTGGATTTGTATTACAGCATGTCTTAGTAACATGGAAAAATATTAAAAACGATAGTTTTGCAAAACCATTAACTGATAAATCCAAATTTCCATGGTGACACATTTTCACTAGGTTTTTTCAAAGATTTATCTTCATTTTTCAACCGATTTTTATGCACCACGGCTCATTTTGTTCCTCAACCGATCATCTACGAATCCACCGCGTAGATTTATTTAAAATTCATTCGTTCAGAAATTAGTTATGAAAAAGTTTTTTCGCTTAATAAACAATAAGCTGGAATAGTGAAACGGTTGAGCTTAAAAAAAATCTACGTGGTGGATTCGTAGAGGGTCAGTTGAGGAACAAAATGAGCCGTGGTGCATAAAAATCGGTTGAAAAATGAAGATAATTCTTTGAAAAAACCTAGTGAAAATGTGTCACCATGGAAATTTGGATTTATCAGTTAATGTTTTTGCAAAACTATCGTTTTTAATATTTTTCCATGTTACTAAGACATGCTGTAATACAAATCCACTAACAATACATTTAATTGTTACATTAAACTTGGTCTAAAAGCATTTTGAAAATTTAGCACTCATTTGACTAGTATGCAGCACAGTATTTACCTTAATTAGCCAAACTTTAATTTAAAATCAACTGCGGTTGTTTTTCGTTACGATTCTTGGGTTAAAAGAAATATATAATAACGGAAATTTTCTTTATCACCTCGTTCTGTTTTGCACTGGTTTCGAAAAAGGCTGCGTGCCAGTCATCCGCCAAATGCTTTCCCTCGTCGGTTTTTACCATCCTATCTACATACAGGTCCGTTTTGTTGCCCACCAAGACGATCGGAACACTGTGCAAATATCCGACAAATGAACGAAAATAATATGGTGCTTTTTTATTTTTACAGAAAATTCATTTCCGCCTGAAACTCACTTTCGTTTGCCGGTGATGTCCAGCAGCTTGTCGTAAATGATTTTCACCACTTCGAAACTCTTTGCGCTCGTTATACTGTAGACCAGAACGTAACCATGAATATCCATGGAATATTGCTCCGGAAATATACTGTATTCATCCTGGCCAGCGGTGTCGACCAATTTCACTTCATAATCTTGACTGTTGACTCGAGTGTTTTTGGTGAATGCTGCCAAACAAATTATCCTCATTAATTACGAAAAACTCGGCTGCGATGCGAAAGAAACTTTAACGAGTCTCATGTCTCCAAACAAACAAAAACAAACTCGAACGAAATTTCTTGTTCCATTAATTTTTTCTTTCATTTCTAGCCCCATGAAGATTTTCTGAAATAAAAACCTTGAGATCTGCTCGAGAAATAACGAAAGTTTCTTTGCGTTCCAACGATGCAAACTGCAACGTCGTACAATTTGGAACAATATTCATCATTTTGGATTCGAAATTTTCGAGACACGTCGAGGGAGCGCGCGAGTAGAAAATCGAACACAAAAAAAAATCGTTTTTTTACAAATCCCTGAATAAGATTTTTCGAGCTATCGCAATTTGCACACAAAATATTTTCACATCGTTTCTGAGAGCGTTAGAAAAGCCTTTTTTCTTCGTTCCAAATTCAACGATTTTAGGACGCCCGGTCACAAAGTGTGATTACTCTCGGTCAAGCTTACGTCAATGTATTCGTTTTTTAGATCGTTAAAAGTTTCGTTAAACTTACTGTTTTCGATGGTTGGATCATAAGAATCTACGAATTGTCCTTCGACGAATTGGATACTGAGCGAGGATTTTCCTGGGAAAAAGAAAAAACGTGATGGAGAAAAAATCTGGCAAAGCGGACGTACAGATTTTTTAACGCGCTTTTTAGGGAGAAAATGTATGATTGTTTAGAGGATAAAACTTACCTACGGACCTGTAGCCCATAATAGCTACTTTTCTCTGTTTAGGAGGCATTTTTTAAGACCTTGAGACGTTTGCGATGCAAGGAGGATAGTCCATAAAGACTCGATCATGCTCTAGTTGAAGACTGAAAAGAAAAGGAGGACGAAAAGTAGGAAATTTGATTACAACAAAGAGAAGACGGAGAGAGAGAGAAAGAGGGAGAGAATAAAATGAGAAACATGACGTTTTGAAACTTGTGACCTTGCAACCTTTTGATAAGCCTTAGCAAATAGAGAAAATGAGAGAAACTGAAGAAGAAACAAACAAGATTTTCGTCCAGACAACGTGAAAGTCACGTTACGAAATGAAATTTCCATTTGTTCTCAATATGCAAATTTATTCGCGGAAAGCTACGCGTAACGTGTTTCACTTGGCACACGTCTCAATAATGCGTGTCAATGCGACGTCACTGGAGAGTCAGACTCACGAGTTTTCGAATATACTTATAGGATAGCCTGAAATAATGCTAATTTCGAGAGAATACTCGAGTGGAGAGACGAAATAATGGAGAGAAATAACGGAAAAAGCAATGGGAAGCGCGTTATTCTCGCGTAATCTCTGCGACACTCTCGTATATTTTATTTCTGACAATCGTCACGGGGGAAAACGACTCGATACAGACGGGCCACGAGCGAGCAGCGAGCACTAGAGACAAAGCGTAATATCTCGAGCCAGCTGCGCGTCTCGTTGATATTAAAACGTTTCGGTCTTTATCGGAATGAAGAAACAAGCTCGGAAGATTAAAAGCCCATGATTGATGTCAGAATATGTTAAAAATCATGGCGAAACTTTATTTCGTGTTATCTGCTTGTCGAAAAAGTCCAACGGGCGTGGGTGGGATAAAGACGCGTTATGCTGCCTTCGTGCTTAGGTCACGCCGCAACGAAATAAGCGTCTTTGAAACATTTTCACGTATAACTATATTTTTAACGAAAGATTCTTTCAACGAATCTTAATGCCTTCGATATTTCGATGATTAACACAACTCGTCGAGTTTATTTCTCGTACCAAACACTTTTTTTTATACCTGTGTTATCTATTCCCGTGATCCGATTCGTACACGTAAACTCGATCGTAGTTCTCGTAACTCGTAATTACACACTGCGCGGATATTTCCCCCACGTATTTACCGACAACGCGAGAAGTATAGAATTTACATGTATATATGCATGTTACAACGATGTTTGTAACGTTAAGGAAATGTTAGTGAGTGTACGTACATGTTTATGGGGGACGGTGCGAAAACGAGTTGTTGGCATAGATTTTTGATAAATTTTATTTTTTATTATTTCTACAGTTTAGAAAAATGGTTAATTAAAATAAATAAATCGATCATGATGGTTGATTACACAAAATAATTGTTAGTAATTAAAAAACGTTTACTCGCGACGTACAGTTGGCAGAACTTATAACGGCGAATATGATTTTTTTTTTATTTCGTTCGATATAGGAATCGCTTCAGGAATAACGTTGATGATACAATATTTTGGGAATTTAGGCCATTTTTTCACCGTAATCAATAAATCGTATGAATTAATTATATACTGTGATGTAGAAAAGGTTCGCTTTCCTAGGGACTTTCTGGGCTCAAAGTGTAACAGAGTCTGTGGCTAGAGTGGCGGCTACTGTCGCCGGAAAACTACGTTCAGGTTGTAGAAAAGTATCTAGGCACCGAATTCGTAATAATAAAGAAATCAGCTGTCACCGTAAGTACGGGTTACGTGATTATATCACACTGACCCGTACATTATGAAACAATGAAAAAAAAAATGAAATTATTTTCAAGCCTAACGACACCGGGGAGCTTTTTTTTATTTCATATAAAACTTGTTTGGGTTCTTTTGGGCGGCGCAGCAGACAGCAAAGAATCACACCGGAAGAACCGGAAGCTCGGGACCGTGAAACCGACATCACTCGCACAGTCACACCTCGTAGTATACAAAACTGTCACAGTGTCACACAAAGGCCAAATATAACACAACAAATTCGGAACCTATAGCTCGATCCTCTTTTGCGTATTGAAAATAGTCTAGTGTGAAAAAATCAGGTAAATAATACGATTTTCAACTCGGTAATTGTTGAATAAGACGAAAATTAATCGAGATGTCAAATGCACCGATCGCCGAGGCGAAAACTAGGCTTTTCGTCGGCTGCCAGTGAAATAAACAAAAACCAAACATTGCGCTTTCATTAAATCCTTCACATACAACAAACTCCACGTTCAATTCGGAAATTTACAGGCGCCCAAAAAAAAGGAAACAAATAATGGAAATAACGCGAGGTTTTTTGAACACGAAATTTCGAAATTCGATAATCGTTGTGGCGAAACATTTTTTTAGCGTACAAAGTGTCAAACGTGTAAGGTACGTTTTTACCAAATTGCGCGTTGCGTAATTCCACGCGCCATAACCTATAAAAAAAAGCTTGTTTTTATTTTCCAACAAAATTTGAGGCCCGAATCGGCTTTTTGCAGATTGGCAGAAGTCGGCAAATTGGAAGCTCCGAAATTACAAGGAAAATATGACACCGGCCAATTGATTTTGCATCGCGTTTTCGGATATCGCGGTGTCATACTTTTTCCCTGGCTCGCTAGGGTTTACGACAGAGATTTGCCGAGCAAAAAAGAAGGGTAAACAACAAAGAAACAAAACTTGCCAAAAACTTTCACCTCCGAGTTTTCCAAAGGCTGTGGCTACTCGTCCGGATATTTCCTACCCTAAAAGCATGTCCGGACGAATAAGCAACCCTTAATCGTCCGGATAAAGCGGGAAATCATTGGATAAAGCGGGAAATCATTGGATAAAGCGTATCCGGACGAATATTATTCGTCCGGCTATCCGGACGACTAGCCACTGCGTTTTCCAAATCCTCAAACTTTGAAGCAAATGCATTCCTTTGTCCGCAGCGTCGAAGAATCTAATTACAACAGCGTCGGCAAAGAAGTCAAAGGGAAAACTCACACTTTCTATCAAGTCCTCATCGACCAGAGAGATTGTCCATTCATCGTGAGTGTTCGCAGTCTCTTTTGCGCATACACAAACAAATAAAAAGTTTACCTTTCGATAAACTCCAACACGGAGAAGCAAAATCCGCTAATTTTTGGATTTGAAAAATGAAAATTTGAGGACATTCGAGGAAAAAAAAAAATAATGAGTTTCCTCCCAAACCGCGATCAATTATTCACTCGTTTAATCTCTTTTTTCTACGTTTTACATAAAGTTTCGTTATAATTGATAAATATGCAACTGAATCAAACGAAAAATCATGTAAATTAGTATTTCATTAGTTCTTTGCTCAATTGATGAAACGATCGATTTCTGTTTATGTTTTTAATTCCAGCGAGCTCAGACAGAAGCAGTTACGTTTCTGGGTAATCACGAAAGCAGCAGAAGCTTGTACGCTATTCCAGGCTTGGATTACGTTGCCCACGAAGACATATTGCCTTATTCTACGAACGACAAGACAGCTGTGCAACACGAGCTTTTCGACAAGTTTTTGGCCTTCCATCCTGACCGAGATCCTCCGTTCGTAGCTCAGGAAACCCTCACAGCTTGGCAACAAAAAAATCATCCATGGCTCGAACTCTCGGATGTTCATAAAGAAACTACCGAAAATGTACGAGTTACTGTCATACCTTTTTACATGGGATGCAGAGAGAGTCAAACTACTTCCGTTTACTGGGTACGTGAGGAATTTTCATCTCGTTCGTTCAACTTTCATCGACCCTGCAACTCAAAAATGACGACAATTTTGAAAAATTCATATCTCCGGTAAAATCTAACGAAAAGAGTTGAACGTGGGCTCATTTTTTTCGATTTTTCATGCAGAATCACGTGAGCCTCGGGCGATTTTGCTTCGAGGCAAAAAATTAGTCAAAAATGTGGTAAAACGATAGAAAACGGGAAAACGAAGAGAGCGAGGGATTTAACGTCGCCTGGGGTCGTTTTTGACCCCGCGTTACCGTTCTAGGGTTGAAAATCAAATCGGGACTCGCTATTTCCGATTCGAACTTTTCAACCCGGAAATTTTTCCGGAAAAATACGGATTGTCGTTTTTTATGTTTTCCCAAATATTGTAAAAATATTTTCATATCGTTTGGTCGTTTATTTTACTCGACTGACGCGATTGTCGATGATGGAACGAGTCTGCTTTCTCGTTACAGTGGCGTTACTGCATCAGATTGGAAAACATGGGCGATCTGAGCGTACAATTGCGGGAACGCCATTGGAGAATATTCAGCTTGTCCGGAACGTTAGAGACGGTACGAGGACGCGGAGTAGTCGGACAGGAACCAGTATTGTCAAAAACTTTGCCAGCTTTCCAGTACAGCAGTCACGTTAGTCTGCAAGCTCCGAGTGGTCACATGTGGTGAGCATATTGTTTCCGAATAATTGAGGCAACGGAGGGCAACGATTTTTCGGAAACTTGTCGCTTGGTAATCCTTCGAGTGCACGGGTGGGGGTTAATATTACGAATAACCAAATTGTCGAACAGCTAATAATTCGGAATTTTGGTATTCATAAAATTAAATAAAAGAAAAGTAAGAAAGTCGAAATCAAATTTTTCAAATGACTAAAAATTCGAAATACAAAATAGCGAACGTCAAAAATGGCGAACGTCAAAACGGCGAGCGCCAAAATAACGAATTCTATTCTATTCTATTCTATTCTATTCTATTCTAGCGTTCGTTATTTTGGCGCTCGCCGTTTTGACGTTCGCCATTTTTGACGTTCGCTATTTTGTATTTCGAATTTTTAGTCATTTGAAAAATTTGATTTCGACTTTCTTACTTTTCTTTTATTTAATTTTATGAATACCAAAATTCCGAATTATTAGCTGTTCGACAATTTGGTTATTCGTAATATTAACCCCCACCCGAGTGCACACCTCCTAAAAGTGCATATCGGTTCAATCTGACCCAAGGCGTTTTTTCGATTGTTCTATTTTGACAAATATTCGCTTTTCATTTTTATTTTTTCGTAGCAACGTTTTTTGCATATTTTATGACCGCAAATTCATTTTTTGACGAAAAGGAAAATTAAATGCCCAACAATCGGTGACAGAATATTGTTGGGGTCAAAATGACCCAGTATGTACTCGAAGGGTTTATTTATTTCTGCACTGGAAATAAAATTTCGTTAAAAATCGTCGATATTTTGTTGAACACGGTGAACTAAATATTTTTGTTATAATTTCGAAATTTTCGTTATTTTGGCAGTACATTTGGTTTATAATGAAATTGTCTGCAAAATTTACGATTAGAACGACAAAAATTTGCTTCCAAAGAGACTTTCTAGAATATTTCTTGCCGCGAGGACACAATTTTTGGGATTATTTAAAAAATCGTTTAGTTAAACGTATCGAACAAAATATCCATCTATTCCAACGAAATTTTGTTTTCAGTGTGCGAAATAAAAATTATTCCGACCTCGACTGCTTGTTCAAGACGAAAAAACAATTTTTATTAATTTTTTATCGATATTTCACAATTTTTGTATTTCGGACCGACGAAATTTGTGTTCCACTCTCCGAATATTTATTTTCCAGGGGAACCTTTAGAATGGAACGCGAAGATGGTTACACCTTCGACTGCAGAATACCGCCCTTTTCGTTGGAATCGAAAGTCGACGAATCGGCGAGCCCGAACGTAGAATCGTAAAATGAAAAAAAAAACGTATGCACGTGGGAGGGAAAAAAACGTCATTTCGTTTAAGACATACACTTTTTCACGATTTGTGGGGAAAGAAGAAAAACGAAAAAAAGTGAAAAACCCAGCCCACAAGTTACCCAGTTCGTCTTTTGACAGTGAACACCATGAGACTCGTCCTTGACGGAATAAATATCCTTGTTCTCATTCTTTAAATGTATATATTTATTTTGCTAGGTGACTTAGTCATGTAGGTAAGATTTTAAGTTGTATACAACTAGTAGCTCAAGCAATAAATATTCTTACTCGCGCAAACCTCTTTCCTCCTCCTTTTACTCCCTTCGGCTGCTGTTTTTTCTCTTCTGACGCTCCAGCATGCGAACGGGTGTGTGGGATGTTGCGAAAAATGCAAAAACGACGGTCAACGGATGAGTTTTTATTCTCATTTCCAATGAATTATTTAGAGACAATTGAACCTCCTTAATTTTATCTTATCGTTTCACTTTTTTCGAGTTACATTTTTTTCCAATTTTCGTGAAATTTCATTTTTTTTTTTTTCACTTTCTCCAATTTTTTTCTTAACTTTGCATTTTTGCTGCGAAAAATCTTGACATTTGTTTCTTCGGCACGAAACACGTGAATCAATTATTATTTTCCTATTTTCTTGGGGAAAAATGTGAAATGAAGTTTTTTCGCATTTCGCCGATCTCGAGTTCTCTGGATTGACTTTTTGTTTTTTTTTTTAACGGCATTTTGAACGAGTCCGATGAAATAATGGAATCGCGGGTCGATTCGTAGCCTAGAAAATTTGCCTTTTAATTTCTAGGAAGTTGAAAAAAAAAAGGATATTTCTTTCGTTATTTGCGAAAATGGGAAAGTATTCGAAAAAACGGAAGTTACGGTGTCGCCATCGGCGGAACTGACGTCGATACAGTGAAGTTTTTGAGCCGACGCCTGCTGGCCTGGTGACGTATTCGTGATTCGTGTATCTCGCGAGTGTAGAGTGGAAGAGAGTCTCGTAGAAAGTAGCCCGCAGCAATCATTCTCTCTGCCAGACAAGAAGTGCAAAGAGGTATTATTCTCACCGGGCTCCGGCGTACATTCTCATACAGAGGAGCGAGCAAACAAACGGCAACTTTTCATCAATCCAAAAAAATCACCATGGCTGATTGTGAGTACAAAATTTTAACGTCGCTTTTTGCTTCTTTATTTTCTTTCTTTTCTTTCCACGTCTACAAACATCATTGAGCTTATGGGGTGAATGAAAGGGCATGCCAATTAATGAGAATGTATGAAAATTCAATCGAAGGGAACAAAAGGATCTGTACGTAAACAATGAAAACTTGAGAAATTTTTGTATGACGAGGTGAAACAGAGCTTCGCATTGTTTTTTTTTTTTTTTTNTTTTTTTTCGCAATTTCCACTCGTGGCCCCTGTCGCGATCGTAAAATTCAGAGTCTTCCCACGCAAAAACATAACTTGGAACAATTTCTTTCTTCTCCTTTTGTTGGCGATTTGTCGAGAAAAAGAAAAAGAAATGTTTCGTCGAGTCCAGCGACGCACGACTCGCTCGCCGCGCGAGCCGAACGAAACGTTCTCGCGATCGTATAAATAGGTCAGGAAACAAAACACAAGACGCGGCGAAAGGGAAAGTGCCGCAAACAGCTGGGCGATCCACTTTTTTAGTCTCCGCTGTCTTTTCACCCCTCGCATCATCATCTTCGTTTATTCTTTTATTTCTCTCGATGCAGTTCTCGCGAAAGCCATTTTGGCCATTGAGCTAACGTCACTGAGGCCAACTCGAATTTCGTTCCGCGTCAATGCCAACGGGAACAAAGAAAGAAATATCATATTACAAGCGCCTGTTGTATGCAACGAATCTTATCCGAACGCCGCGATAACTGATTTTATGTTTTCGTCCCAACGAGAAAAGCGAATCAAGCGTGTACAGGTCGTTTCAAAAATATTCTCCGACTCGTACCACGAACTTTGGAAAAATGCAATGATTATGCAAAAAAAATTCTTGACTGTTTTATCTTGGTCAAAAATTCCGCTGCAAAGAAATTCAATGAGAAAAATAATCATTTCTTTTCGTTTTTTTTTTAATTTTTTCTCAAAAGTTACAGATTTTTGCCTACGTTCTGAAATCATAACGGTCAACGATTCCAAGTTAAATTCATTAAAAACGGAACCTGGCATCCAAATCGTTACCACCCCAAATTTTCGATCTTTTCGCTCAAAAATGTAATATTTTATTTTAGTGCAACTTTGACTTTCGACGTTTCGTAAAGGCTCCTCGGCCTGTCACATGATTGGCTCGGTGTATTTACTAGTCAATCGACCAATCAACCGTCCATGCAATTCTCCTGCTAAATTGAACGTTTTATTTTGCTCCAGTGATAAGTCGACCTCTCTCTCGAAGTGTTTTTGCTACAGGGCGTTTCATTTTCACTTTTCATCCTCAAATTCGAAATGGTCTCGCGGGAAAATTTTTTCCTGAGGCCAGCATTCGATTTTTATTGGATTCTCATGGTTTTAGCGGCCGCGGGCATTCCTTTTATAAATCACGGACCGTTTTTACGAAATTCTTAAACTTTGTTCGTTTTTTGACGCTTTTCTATTTTTCTTTATAATTGAAAATCGAATCGACCGAAAAAATGATTTTGCATGGGGATTCTTGTTGGTTGTACGAAAAGATTGAAATATTGTTTTTAATGCTTTCTCATTTTTACAGCTGCAGGTGTTTTGACCGTGGAGGCAATAGCGCAAATGCGCGAAAAATTTTATGCCGACGAGAGAAATATCCAAGCGCAAAATGTTGTCACAAAAACAGATCCTTTCGAGGCTTGCATTTCACGCAGGAAGATGCAAGAAACCCATTACGTATTTTCAAACAAAATTGAATTGGAGGGGAAACCGATAACGAATCAAAAAAATTCTGGCAGATGTTGGATTTTCGCGTGTCTCAATATCATGAGAATTCCTTTCATGAAGCGATGGCACTTGGAGGAGTTTGAGTTCAGCCAGACGTATCTCTACTTTTGGGACAAAGTGAGTAATCATTTATTATTCTCCATATTGCTAGGGGATTATTCAAATCTTAGAATCATTGTGCAGGAGAAAAGATTTTCGCTCGAATTTTATATTTCTGGCAAATTATTTCTCGAGTCGCTTAATTGCGAGCGAAAAAAAATTCAGCCAAATGAGCGATTGCACTTTTTTGTTGTTTGAAAATTCAAAAATCCCGTAGAATTCTCATTTTTTCAGCAATTACGACTAAATTCTTAGGGAACCAAGAGCTGGGGAAGATTTAGATTCGTACAAAAGGGGAACCCTGTAGTTCAAACCGTTCTCGAGCTATAAACGTTTTCGGGTGGGGGTTAATATTACGAATAACCAAATTGTCGAACAGCTAATAATTCGGAATTTTGGTATTCATAAAATTAAATAAAAGAAAAGTAAGAAAGTCGAAATCAAATTTTTCTAATGACTAAAAATTCGAAATACAAAATAGCGAACGTCAAAAATGGCGAAC